>JABUQX010092329.1:10000-17500 GCA_015478945.1 Trachelipus rathkii | reverse complement strand
TATATATATATATATATATATATATATATTTACAATTTCAAACTCCTCCCTGTTTCCCTGAAATAGAATAGTAAAGGAAAGGAAAGGAAAAAAAATAAAACCCCTTGAATACCAGGCACACAACCACGCTCCCTCCCTCACAAAATTACGCCACGCATTCCTATTATCCACCATTCTTCTCGTTTGTTCCAAATCTACATTACTGTCCCCCAAATACTCTGGTATTGAACCAATCCACCTTTTCTTTGGTCTCTCAGTCAGTCGCTTCCCAACACACTCATCTCTATACAACTATATAATTCTTTAACCCACCAATTACAATCCATCCTCTATACATGACCAAACCACCTCAATACACTATCATTTATTCTATCATGTTCTCACTTACATCTTTCTTCACACCACATAGCTCTCTCTCTCTCTCTCTCTCTATATATATATATATATATATATATATATATATATATATATATATATATATATATATATATATATATATATATATATATATATATATATATATATCCCGCTTTGATTGTTTATATAGTAGTGACCATTACCCAATAGCCTTAAAAGAACTTGCACCGAGCCCAAAGTTAAAGCCCAACTCCAGCTTGTGTTATGATCGAGCGGAGTGGGCTCCTTTTTATCAGGCCACAGCTATCCCACTTTCTCCCTTCAATAAGCGGTTTCCGACTATTGATCATGCCTTTAACTTCTTGCAACAAGTTATCATCACAACAGTGGAAGGTTGAATTCCGCGATCTTCCGCAAGTAGTCTTTCGGCAACCCCTTGTTGGTCCCAAGAATGTGCACAAGCTAACCGGGAGAAGAAAAACTCTATATTCAATGCAAAAGGACCCGCACCACCTCAAACATAATTATTGTTAAAGCAGATGCCGCGAGATCTCGTTGCATTAATCGCCAAACACGCAAACAGTATTTTCGAAATTATACTTTGACTGTCAACTCCAACTCTCCTTTCTTCAGTGTGGAAAATTGCACAGAAAATGTCTCTCCGCTCCAACAACTTTTCGCTCACTGTCCTCCGTTATGGGTCTGATATAGCCAATACGATCTTTGCTCCTGTATCTGTTGCAGATTCATTAGGTTATAGTTTTGCTAGCCATTCGAGCTCTTTCCACTATCCTGAAGCCTTTCAAAAATTGAGAATTAACACTACACTGCCAGACTTTTCAACATTGAATGGGCAAGATCATATCTTTAACCGCCTTTTAACACTTGCAGAATATCAAACTGCACTGGCGAACAGCAAACACAGTGCACTGACTTAATTTCGCACAAATGCTCAGTCATGTTCATCCCTCTGCATGCAAGCGTTCTTGCTGGAATCTAGTATAACAGAATCTGGAAAGAATCCTTTTTTTTCTTCTATTTTGGACTACAGCTTTTGTATCACTATTCGCCAAACCTGGGAAATATCTGAAGTTGGTGGACAACCAAAGACCAATTTGGCTGACATTTAAATATCTTGTAAATTAATGGAGATAATGGTTTTCAGCCTGCCTTCTCCCTGTTTTTTGGAGAGTCGCCAGGCTTTTTCAAACTTCCAGTTTGGTTTCCGCAAAAAATCGTTCGACCGCGGATCCCTTGTTAAACTGGATCATGACATCCGGGAAGCCTTCTAATTGGTTGGATGGTTCTTGGTGTCTTTTTGACCTGAAATAGAAGAGCCTATAATACACAACTTGGAGAACTGGGATTCTCCTTAACTCCATTCGCTGGTTCCGTGGACGCGCTCCTCCTCTCTTTATTAAAGACCTTCTTTCAGACAGATCCATCCAGGTTCGGTGGTCTTCTGTTCTATAGCGTCACTTTAGTCTGGATGAAGGCGTTTCCGCAGGGCAGTATTCTAAGTGTATTATTATTATTTGCTCCTAAATTCAATGGATATTTGTACTTCTATCCCAGTGAGCGGTTAATTTTTCTCTTATGTTTTGATGACCTGCTGCTATAATATTTCTGGTGCCTAGGCTTGCCATTTCTTGAAAAGGAAATTTTGCAACTAAGCTATTGAGAAATTGAAAATCATGGGGGTAATTCCCCATTGGCCTCCATTTCTCACCCACCATAACCTCAGTAATACTATTTAGGAAAATAAGCTAGTCGAAAAACCTGCCACTCTCCTTCCGCGAACTTACCTTATATCGTTCAACCATTCCTCTTACTTCATAAGTCAAATTTCTAAGGACTCATATCAAAGATGACCACTTAACATACGCACCACACATTAAACTCCTGAAAATAACTTGAATACGCGTACTTGACCTAATACGACATCTCGTCTCAAAATCTTGGGGTGCTGATCGCATGTCCCTTTACGTCTCCACACGGCCCAATCCGATCGAAGCGGACTATGGCTGCGTGGGTATATGGTCAGGCCTACTCCAAACTCTAACTACACCTGTTTGGATCCGCATCCAAATGAGGAGATCCGTATATCCACTGGACCCTTCCGATCTTCTTCCTTTGGTGATCCTCGAAGTGAAATCCGATGTGATGCCACTCTTTCCGAAGGGGAATACATAATGTGCACAAGTTATTATCTTCGCTTTCAAACCCAATACCATTTGCTCTAACTCCGATTTTTCAAGAGATGCCTCAGATTCTCCTTACTGGCCATTTGCAAACAGTTTATAACATCCTTAACTTCTTCAGCATCTCTTTGCAAAAGGTGCTACTGTTCTCTTATGATAAAGGATATACACCTTGGCTATTTCCCTGCTCCGGCCATTTGCCTGGTCCTGACCTCTCTCTCCAAATCTAGCTACCCCGCTGCCTTGTTAAGTCATCATTCCTGTCTCATTCTGCAGTTCACAGTGGATTTACTCCAGTGTTTTCTGACGTTCTAAAACAGGGGAAAGTGTGGGTGTGTCTGCCTGTCTTTTCCTGCTGCAAGCCTGCTCCCATTACCCTACCCAATCAATGCTTCATTTTTTTTACAGCCAGATTAATGCTATAATGATTGCCCCTTCCTCGAATTCTATTCCTTAACCAAGACCTACTTATGTCATTTATTTAGATCCGCTCAGAGCCGCTCTAAGCGCTTAAAGCCCCCTATTCTAAAAAACACAATGGTATCCGTTTGCAAAAATTTCTTCAGCTGCTCCACTCTCGTAAGAAACAAATCATTCTATGTTGGGAAATTCTCAGTCCAGGGGCGTATACATAGGGTAGGCCAGGTAGGTAGCTCCTACCCAATAATTTTTGAAAGTCTTTTTAATAAAAAATAATTAAATGGTAAAGTTACTAAAATTATTACAATTTTATTTGAAGTGAAAAAAGAAAAGGATTATAAAAATAAATTTAAAGAAAACCAACTACTTTAGTATAACAATTATAATAATTAAATTCATTTGGAAAATTTCCTTCCTACTCTGTATTAAGAGTAAAATTCATAAGGCCTATGGCGTATATAGATCTTCGATATTTCATATATAATATATAGGCCTGGCGCAGGATCATACCTTGCTGAACGCTCGAAAAGATATGAAAATTCACGGGTACGAAAATTTTTCCAAAAAAAGAAAGCTCGAAAATAAATTTGAAAAAAAGAATTTTAAATCTCTCTCTCTCTCTTTACTAATGATATATATATATATAATATAATATATATATATACTATATATATATATATATATATATATATAATATATATATATATAATTATATATATATATATAGTTAGTTAGTTAGTTAGTTAGTTAGTTAGTTAGTTAGTTAGTTAGTTAGTTAGTTAGTTAGTTAGTTAGTTAGTTAGTTAGTTAGTTAGTTAAAGTTAGTTAGTTAGTTAGTTAGTTAGTTAGTTAGTTTTGCTTAGCAAATTGATCGCTAGATTAAGTAGTATATTAAAGAAGGCCTTAAGAATTAAAATTAAGGAAAATTTTTTAAAAAAAATTATCTTCTGCACACAATTCTTCAAAAATTAGTAGTAAACGTGACCTTTCGATCCAACTGGATCCTTTTTCAAACGTGATGGCATGAAGATTAAATAAATTTCTAAAATAAAAGTTAATAAAATGTAAGACAAATGTTTTGAAAATATAAAATTAAGAATGTTAAGAATGTAGTTTTAGGATTTTTTTGAAAAAAGATGTGGAGGTCAATAATTTGTTGAGCTTCTGATCAAAGGGGTATTCGCCTTGTAGGTTTGTTAAAGTAGGAAAGGTTTTTTATGACAATGATTCGATTAATTTTCGTTGAAGGAGGTCAAGGGCTTGTGTGATAGGTAACTTGTTGTCAATGTTAATTCTGTGGTTGAGTGAAGATCTGTGTAGGATGAGTGCCGAGTTCTGTGCATCATTGATAAGGTCTTGTTGTGTTGGTATTTTCGTCTGTTGAAATCGTTGGTCTCACCAGTATAATGGGAGGTGCAGTTAAAACATGGAATTTTATAGACACACTGGGAAATATTGTTAGAGGTGTGTGTAGGAGGTTTAAAGATGCGTTTAAGGGAGAAGGTATCAGAGGTAGTGAGTCTAAGGTTTTCAGGTAAGGACTTAATGATCCAAGGATTAGGTATATGAGGAATAGGTAAGTAGGAAAGAGAGCTGTGGGGTAGGTTGTTAGGAGGAGGTTTCAAAAATTTTTTCCTTTTTGTTTTTTTGAAAAGAAACGAGATTATGATTGTGTTGGGGTAGGATAGTTTTACTAAAGGTGAGAAAAGATAGATAACAGTGAGCGAGAGAGAAAGGAGGGAGCAAAATGCGAAAAAGCTCTTAAGAAAGTGATGAAAGAATATCCCATTTTTGTGTCTAGTATAATTTTTCTACATATTTGAATTCTTAAGGCCTTCTTTAATATATATATATTTTGAATATATATATTGCCTTAATAGTATATATATACGTAGAAAATTTTTTTTTATGCAAAAAATATATATATATATATATATATATATATATATATATATATATTTATATATATACGTAATATATATATATATATATATATATTATATATATATATATATATAATATATATATATATATATATATATATATATATATATACTAATATATATATATATATATACTATACTAATATTATATATATATTATATACACTTGCAAAGGAAAAAATATATATTCTATGTTGGACCCCCTCTCACGTAGGGGTAACTGGCAACGAAATCTCTGACAGAGACCAAAAGGCCGCCTCTCTTTTCGGAGCTGTTCTAGGTAACTTCCGGATGTCATTCGACAAGGTCCCCTCTCATCAATTGATTATATAATCAATTATTATCCTGTTCTCCAACAAGGCTTACGGTCTTATTGGCAAGAGTGTTGGACGAGTGATCAGCAAGGGGCGAAACGTAGAAATATAAACCAAACATTGATGAGTGGTTTTCCTCTCACTGACGAAATCGTTTGCACGAGGTGATACACCAATATCACTCACAGCCTCTCTGTCATGGGACCTTCCTCCCATCTATAAATTATGCCGTCGCCACACCCCGCAATTTGTTCAACATAACTTCATTGGCTGTCCCCAACTGGACCCCTTCGCTGTCGTCATTTTCAACTTTATGGTCCATAACACCTTCTAAAAGATTAACCCATACCTTATCTGAATCCTCCCACTTTAACAGTAACTCAATTTTCTCTTAATCTTCAAGAAGAATATTCTATACAATATAACATTTTCCAGCAGTCTCATCCTTTTTTTAAAGTTATCTGACCCCAAACTTAACATGTACTCTAACAGTAAGTTTGGCATTCTTTCATTTTTATTTTCTGATTTCTTTTGAATTTATCACTTTAAAAACTGTTTATTAGAATATGTTGGACTTTGTCTGGTCAATATCCAGAAAACATTTCCGACTCTTATGGATTAAGGATTAATGCTGCTCTCTGTTTTTTTCCCTCTAGAGGATATATATATATATATATATATATATATATATATATATATATATATATATATATATATATATATATATATATATATATATATATATATATATATATATATATATAATATATATATATATATATATATATATATATATATATATGCCAATTTTATGACAAATAATATGTAATAACTAAATAGCAGCAAACACCAATTAACTGAGAAGCATGAACTAGAAAATTCTAAAAGAAAGATTTTAAAGTTTAGATCGATGGTTCCCAACGTGGAGCCAACGTGGGGGTAATTTGCTTTTTAATTAAAGGGGGGCAAATTCGAGAATGAATTATTAATAGTGAGTGAATATTTTGCATTTATTTTTAATTCCTCCTATTTTACACAGTTGTCATATTATATCGATATCCTAATTAGAACGCAATTATTAGGAAAGTATTAAAATATGGCACTGGGCATATCTCTCTCTCTCTCTCTCTCTCTCTCTCTCTCTCTCTCTCTCTCTCTCTCTCTCTCTCTCTCTCTCTCTCTCTCTCTCTCTCTCTCTCTCTCAAGTTAGTGAGAATTTGTTAAGTATCTTAATCTTATTGCAATAATTAAAATGATCAAAGTATTACAGAAGAAACTTCTATTATAAAGATTTATATTAATGCATTTCGCTTTTCTCTATATGTTTGGAAACTTTTTTTCTGTTTTTTTTTCATATTATTTCAAATAATTATTATTTTTTAACAATTTCTTAATGATTTTGTACTCAGTACTTCAACTGTCTTTTAGTTCTTTTACTTCTTGTTAAGACCAATGTATCTTGTTTAAATATCCATTTTAGTTTCCTCCACGTGAATAAGAGTTCACTTTCTGAATAATAAGAACTATGTGTCATAGGGGGGAGGGGCATCAGGATTTTAGAGATGCTTAGGTGGAAGTATGGGCCAAGAAAAGGTTGGGAACCACTGGTTTAGACCGTCTGAACCTTTTCGTAATCAAAGATGTTAAGCAATTATAAATATATATATATATATTATATATATATATATATATATATACATATTATTATTATATATATATATATATATATATTATACTATATATTATATATAATATACTATATATAATATATATATATATAGTATATAATGTGTGAATAAAAAGCATATGCTTTGAATCTGTTTCCAATTAAAACATAAAACACACATAGGTGTCTAATGGAACAAATGCTCCACAACACACCTTTGTGTGTATATTTAAAAGTAATATAACACAAAGGTGTCTAGTCAATCAAGAGTTCCATTACACACCTTTGTGTCTATAGTCGTACTCCACTACTCTCTGAACTCCACTACTAAGCATCCTGCCATGTCCTGCCCTGTACCCTACTATGTAGGACTCCACTACCTACGGACTTTGACAGGTACTCCACTATACATGACCTACCTGTATGTGTGTGTGTGTGTGTGTGTGTTATCTAAGCCAAAATTTATTAAATCAATAATAATAATAATAATAATAATCAAGATATTTGTATTTCCAATGTGGATTTGGGGTTTACAAGCAATAAAGGTTGTCGGTTTGAATCTAAAGATAGACTTATTGAGTTTAAGGAATATGAGAGGA
>JABUQX010092329.1:0-5000 GCA_015478945.1 Trachelipus rathkii | reverse complement strand
CTGTCCAATAGTTTTTCATCATTGAGAATATCCTTTCTGTGGGTGCATTTGATCCAGGTAGACATAAAAAAAATTCTAGCACTTTTAGAATATTTGTAAATGGAATATTCTGACTTCTGAAATGTGCAAATATTTCAATCCATCTACTGTCAACCTCAAATTCACGATCATTCCATTCCTTAATTTTTTCTATTGTCACAAAGTTCTTTACACAAGTTACTTCATCGAAGAGATCATTATCATTTATAGAGAAATTGGGTATTTTTTCAAGGATAAATTCGAGTGTTTCTTTAACTGCTGTCCAGAGTATTAAGCTGCGAAGAAGCATCCAGTTAAAGTTTTCTAGTTCCTCAAAATAAACGGTCCATTCATTCAAATACTCAATGCACTTATCCCAGAATGACAAAGTAGCTGTTTTAAAGCTTTGTATATTCTTTCCTTGTTTCTCTAAATCCTTCAGTATTTTATCTACGGATAAAGGTAAAAATGACTCCCGCTTTCTTTCAATCAATTGCAGTTTCATATCTTTAAGAATGCATGCAATCTCTGCCAAAGATACCTTTTGAGATTCCACCTTAAGAATACAATCATGAAATACTGAACTCTGATTGTGTCCAAAATAAAGATATGCTTCAGCAAACGGGTTTTCAAAAAACTGTCTAAGTATGACAGGGCATTGTTTGTGAGACAAGAAATATATTTTTAGAGGGCTAAATAGTTGAAGAACTCTTTCAATAGCTGGCCTCAAAGCCAACCATCTGGTCTTGGTGTAGCCTAATATCTCATGAAATTCCACATCAACAGAATCACAAATGGCTTTTAGTTCTTCAACCCTGACTGTATAAATGTAGAAGAATGAATAAATTTTTACGACTATAATTTCTATATCAATAGGAAGAGAATCACATGAAATTTTCAAAGCATTATTTAAGATATGAGCTGGGCAATTTACACCAATTAGTTTTCTGCCTAAACTTTGCTGCAGTCTGAAAAAAACATTATTTGTCCCCCCTCGAGATGGCCCACCAAAATTTAGATTTGTATTGTCAGCACATAAAGCTTGTATTTTACTGGACAAATTATAAGAATCTAAAACTTTTTTTATAGTATTAAATAATATTTCTGATGTTTCACTCACTAACCTTGTCACCTCTAATATTTTAACATTAACCCCATTTGTAGGCAAAAAATATCTGACCAATAAAGCACAAATTTTGATATTTCCATGGTTGGAACAGTCACTATAAATTGTTACATAGTTAGCACGTGAGAGATCATCTTTTAGTGTCTGTAAAACATCAGGCTGAAAAACGTTGCATAAAATGGCTGCTGTTTTAGTTTTAGCACAAGAAAAATTTTTATTGAAGCATTTTCTTATAAGTTTTGAATTGCAGTCTGTAGATCTAAAAGATTGGTTATGTTTGACTGAATGGTAAACCCAACTTCCTTCGGCGATAGCTGTGTTTTTTTTCTCTCCATCAAAAGTGTTACTAGTCAAAAACAATTTCAAAGGCGTGCTGGCGGCCGCAGCAGCGATAGATCTTTTATGTTTATCGGAATTTAAATGGCGCGTAATATCATTTTTTCCACCACTTGCAATTGAGAAGATAGAAAGACATTTATCACACTTTACTGTGCTATCATCCTTTGCCTTTTTAATGAAAGGATATTCTTTTTCTAAGTTTTCACTAAATAAACACTTTCGTTTTGAGTCTCTGATTGGCGAGTGGCGACTGACTATCTCACCGAGAATTAAGAGAACGTACTCGCCTTTTAAAATCTTCTCAAAACATGTTTTAAACTTGTTTGGTAGTGAATCAAATCGTGATTGTTATAAATTTTGTGGCTTACATTTCACAATGCAGGACTTTACATTGTCCCGCATTGGGTAAAGATTTTTGCGGGACAAAAGATCTAAAAATAGTGAAATGCAGGATAGTCCCGCAAAATACGGGACGTCTGGCCAGCCTACGCATACCTTATCGTACATCTTTATAAAAAGTATACTTTATATTTTTTATTTATAACTTATTTTAATTAGAATAACGATTTTCTTTACTAAAATTTTGCCACAATTCCAAATATGTTATTTGTTAAGTTGTACACCACGTACTATTTACGATATCATGTGAGGGCTTTGGTTAGTTTCACACACACACACACACACACACACACATATATATATATATATATAATATATATATATATATAATATATAATATATATATAATATATATATATATATAATATATATTATATATATATATATATATATATATATATATATAATATATATATATATATTGTGTGTGTGTGTGATTCGACCATCATCGAGTGAGGACTGTAAAAATTAGACGGGAAGCGAAAAAGAGAAGAGTCAGAGGGAAGTTGGAAAGAAAGAACTCTGAGACTTTATTGAAAAATAACTCGAGAACAATATTTTCAGAAGAGAGAATACTCTTTCATTTGTGGCTGAGAACTATTTAAAAAGGGAGAAAAAAAAAGAAAAAAAACTACGATTCGGAATTCTAGCGGGAGTGAACCTACGTTTTCCGAAGTGGTCGAATCATATGAGGAAAATATCAAATTTCTCTTCGCCAAGAAAACAAATATCGGCAAAGGACTTAAAATCCTCTTCCATCATGCTTATCTTTCCATGATAGGTGGTAATAGTTTTAAATGAAAACATCCAAGAACACCACATTGCAGCCATACAAGAAAGTGATATATATATATAATATATTATATAATATATAATATATATATATATATATATATATATATATATATAATATACTATATATATAATATATATACTAATATATATATATATATATATATATATATAAATATAAACTAATGTTATAATTTCTACGAATGATATTATAACTTCTATAATAATAATAATAATAATAATAATAAAATATCATTGCTTACGTGATAAAAGCGACTTGAAAAGTTACTTGCAAGTGGGAAAAGTATTCAAGAACAAAGCTTAAATTAAAAATTAAAAAATTAATATATACTCGGCATAAGAAACTTCGGATCCGCACAACCCCATATTTTCACTCGATATTATGGATAATATAATATAATATAATGTTTTATCGTCTTAGTTCTTTTTTAAACTTGTATATTATACAATCGGCTAAAGTCTAATATCGGTAGCCATCTTCTAGTTCACGTTGTACTTAAAATCCGTGTCATATATATATATATATATATATATATATATATATATATATATATATATATATATATATATATATATATATATATATATATATATATATATATATATATATATATATATATAGAGAGAGAGAGAGAGAGAGAGAGAGGTCAGACTATGGAAAGATACCTTTATGTATCTAGAGAACTACAAATCCTACACTAAAACAAATGACATTTTTGTAATCAGCGAAAACTTTTAGTTCGCTAAATGGTAAAAAAAAATTAGAAAAGGCTTAAAGTAAGATTTTCATATGTTTTCTAATATAAGTTAATACAGTACTGGCTGTACGATAAGAAATTCAAATTTCCGTGTCTGCAACTAAACTATTGCGAAAGTTGCCAATAATTGCTTTTTGTTTACGTTAAAAGTTAATTTAGTATTAATGTTGCCAATAAGTGTTTTTTTTTTTAACATTGTCTCGTTTGCGCGATTCAGGTCGAAAATTTGTTAATTTTTTTGATAATTTATTTTATTTTTATTTTTTTAATTAAAGGAATACCATAAGGGAAACGGCAAAGATGGAAGGTGCCGGGGTCTGTCGGCCTACTGTGGACGACGGGGGGGGGGGACTTAGTCCTCCCTCTTTCCCCAACGGCCCCAGCCCCTAAAAAAAAAAAAAAAAAAAAATTTCGATAAAATTGTCCACTGATTCCAAAAATGACATTTGTTTTAGTGTAGCACGTGTAGTTTTCGAGTTACATAAAGGTATCTTTCTATATTATTAATATATATATATATATTATATATAATATATATATAATTATATATATAATATATATATATATATATATATATATATATATATATATTATAATATATCATTCACCTTCTTTCCCCAATGTACCGGAATCAAAAATAGTAGAAGAATATGACGCAAGTCGAAAAGAAAGCCCAGCCTTTCCGCCCACTTTATACCTTTTAGTGAGAACTCGTTGCAATCAGAAAATCCGCCTTAGAGCTTCACGGGACCGCGACGGACCCTCACTATGGCATCTCGTCAATATGAGGTTCATGCTTTGGACCAGATGGGCCACAACCATACCCCCCTCACAAAACTCTGCCATTCACTCCTATAATGCAACTTTCTTCTCGCCTCTGCCAAACTCACATTTCTCTCTTCCAGCCATATCTTTACTGACTCAATCAACTTTTTCTTCGGTTCCCAGCCGGTCGATTCCAAGTACACTCACCACTCACCACTATATATCCGCTTAACCAACCAACTATCATCCATCCTTTCCACACGACCAAACCATCTCAACGTGCTTTCATTTATTCTCTCATTTTACATCTTTCTTCACACCACACAAATCTCTAATACGTTCATTCCTCATCAATTCTTCTCTTACCTAACACCCCCCCAAAGATTGTCCATCTGAACACATTGCACGTAAGATCTATACCACTTATTCCAGACCAGACACACTACTATACAATAACACCGGTAACAACATACCCTCATGTCAGGCTCTAGCGCACTCAAGGCTTAGTCCATTTACATCCACTAACGATTTAATATATATATATATATATATATATATATATATATATATATATATATATATATATATATATATATATATATATATATATATATATATATATATATATACTCGGGGTTGGCAAAAAACCCACTTTTTTGGAAAAAGCCCATTGGGCCCGGGTTTTTTGTTTTTTTTTTCATCTAAAACCCTGGGAAAATTGGATTTTTTTCATTTTCCTTTCCTTTTCAGCAATAACTGAAATTTCATATTAATTTAATTGT
>JABUQX010092328.1:22500-24924 GCA_015478945.1 Trachelipus rathkii | reverse complement strand
CCCATCACTCACACTCCAATCTTATATATATATACAACCTATATATATAAATGATTATATATAGTATATATATATAATATATATATTATATATATATATATATATTAATACTATATTATATATTATTAAATTATATATAATATATATATTATATATATTATCATATAATATATTATAGTATATATTATTATATATATATATATATATATATATACTTATATATATATATAATATACTATATATATATATAATAATATATATATATATATATATATAATATATATATATTATTTATAATATATTATATACGTATATACATATAATATAATATATATAGTATTATATATATTATTTAAAATATATCATGTATATTATTTTATATACATATTTATATTTTCTATATGTAAAAGCATATAATATAGAATATTATATATATATAGTATATATATATAGAGAATATATCCATACATACTAGCATCAATATATATATTATATGATCCTTGTGTATTAATATATTATTTATATTTATATATATACATCACTATTATATAATATATATATATTTATTATTTATATTTATATATATATATATATATATATATATATATAATAATATAATATATTATATATATATATATTATATATATATATATATATATAGTAATTAGGACCTTCCAGAATCGTCGATGTTCGAAATGTTAACGGGCCATGGGCCAAAAGTGTGCAGATTAGAAAGAAAATGATCCCCTAAAAGTTTCAGCTCGATCGGAGGTGGTTTAGCCGTCCCGCATTTGGCCTGAAGTTTGGAAAAATGGCATTTTTTGACCAAAATTTGACCATTTTTAGCTTTTGCGGGACAACCGTAATAGGTAGGAAGGAAAATAAGGGCTCATTTTAAAGATGGTATTATTAGCTTTTAAACGAGTACTCGTTTGTTACTCTAGGTATAAGAGTTGAGAAGATATCCTTGAAATACCAGGTCTAGTCCTTTTATGGGGAAAAATGGCCGTTTTGGGCAAAAAAAATCACATTTTTAGCTTTTGCAGGAGAACCGTTATAGGTAGATAGGAAAGAAAGTACTCATTTTAAAGCTGATACTATTAGCTTTAAAATGAGCACTTACATTTTGCTTTAGGTATAATAGTTTAGCAGATATACCTGAAATTTTAGGTCTATTTCAGGTCAGGTAGGCTAAATAAGGCATTTTTTTTTATACTATTACTTGATTACTTGGCTCTTAGCCTGAAACCTAAAGAATAATACCGAAATAATTAAAAGTATTCCTTATTATTATTCTCATCAGTCCTTTCCAAAAAAGTTCAAGTATAATTTTATTTTTAACTAACTTATAAAAGGAAAACCTAGAAAAGAGGAAAATAGTACAAAAAAGTTTAAAGATTTAAAGAACATTACAAGCTTGTCGACAAAGTTGTCCTAGATGTGTCGGGATAAAGATTGCGACATTCCGATACCACCTGGAGGAGATATTGTCTTTGATCTTCGTCGTGTGTAAGGGTCTGGCTGTAATCTTGAATAAGTTTAACTCCCCTTTCTGCAGTGTCATTAACAACTTTTAAATGTGCCACCAGGCCAAAGCATTTCAGATATTCTAAATTGTCATTCCAGACACTGGGATCCTCATGTAGAAAGTTTAATGATATGTTACTTTTTTGGGCCGTTCTGACTTTTTTTTCAGTTTATGAAATAGGACAGGTCTTTTTCTTGAAATATTCTCTTCACCATTTCATTGTTTATTTTCACATGCACAATCCTCTGACAAACTTCATCATCTTTATCATCTTTATAAGACAAAATCTTTTCGGCCATTTTCTTTTTTAATACTTCCGAGACATTCTCATCAAATAAAGCAAAACAAACGTGCTCTGGGTTAAGGTACCATAAATGATTTAAGAACTTTTGTAAAACTTTCTCCGAAACACCTCTGTCAATTTCTCCGTATTCTAATGTATCTTTGATAAATTTAAAATCTGAGTTTGGAACTGTGTATAGAATTTGGAAAAAAATAAATACAACATTTTTAAATAATATAATAAATAAATAAATTGATGTCCCTCAACGAGTTGTATTCTGCTTCTGTTAATGGAAACTGCTCTCGAAACAAAAATATTTTAAGTGCATAAATGGCTTTTGCCATCCATCGGGCGTGACTGAATGCTCCAGGAGCCCTAAATTTTACATTCTCCGGAGAGACTTTTCCCATGAAAATCAAACATAGGTTGAGTAGTTCTAGATAATCATCTCTTGGGTGATGTTCTTGTAGCTCACTTTGCAGAAAGCTCCCTACTTCGTCTTGATATTTTAATAGGGTATGTTGAATTATCTGGTCCACAATTCCTACTTTGTACTGAGTCTGGTCTATATTAGACCAAGAGACCTGGAATCTCTTGAATATTTCTGGTTGAG
>JABUQX010092328.1:12500-17500 GCA_015478945.1 Trachelipus rathkii | reverse complement strand
TTTAATTTTTTTGAATATTTAAGTGATTTCATTTCTAAAGAAATAAAAAGTTAGAATAATAATATCACAGCAAGGCTACTCTGTTTCAAATTTCTACACTATAAAAATGTCAACAAAAGGTCATGTTACAAACATGTTTCTTTTATTTCTGATGTAATATGTTATCATTATTAAAAATAACACTCTTTAGTGTTGCTGTTTCATTGTGTCAAAGACTATAAACCCTATTTTAAGATTTTGAACTCGGATGTAGGGCCTGGGGTTAAAAATAATACTTAATCGAACTTTAAAAAAAGTTTGTTTACAAATTATTTTTTTCGTGACGTCACGATTCTCCAAAAATCCAAAAAATCAAAAACTGATTTTTTCTCAAAAAATCCAAAAAATTCCCAACTCTGAGGCTAGTAGCTAATTTGCCTCGGCAGAACAGTAGTTTTATTTTTGTTATTAGGGAGAATGTTTCTGTGGAGTTGGAGTTAGTATTAATAAGCTTTTCATATTATTTACTAAATATAATTTATTACTGATTTTTGTGCGCTTAATAAAATTGAGCTCTAGTTTTATAATACTGTGGAATTGTTCGTATTCGAGATTTAAGTTTCATTAAAAATTACTAATTTTTTTTCCTGGGTGTTGTATACTATATATATATACTATATATATATATATATATATATGAGTAGTATGAAATTATGATAGTATATATATATATATATAGATATATATAATATATATATATATATATTATATATATATTTGATTTTGCCTACTCAAGAATTTTTACCACGAGTCGCCACTGAGATATATATATATATATATATATATATTATAAGTATATATAGTATATATAATATAATACTATATATATATAATATATAATATATATATATATTATATATATATATATATAATATATATAATAATATATATATCTATATATATATATATATTATATAATATATAATTATATATATATATATATAATATATAATATATAATATATATATATATATATATAGTATATATATATCAGTGGGCGTAGTTAAGGGATAGCTGGAGGCATGGCCATATCTTATTTTTAAAGAACAAATTAATAATTAAGAAAAAAATAAAAAAATATAAAAAATGTTAATATAATAAGAAACATAAGAAAATTAATCTACAAAATCTTAAAGAAATATAAAACCAAAAATGACGCTATTTTAGGCTTTGCCGCCCTACATGGGCGTCGTCAGAGGGGGGCAGGGGGGGGCAGCTGCCCCCCCCTAGGAAGTGTTCTACTCTTATAGAAGGTCTACCTGCGAATTATTTTTGATCGACGTTCCATATTCGGGTGGCCGTTAAGTACGTTTTTATATATATATACTAATTATATATATATTAATATATATATATATATAATATATATATATATATATATATATATATATATATATTATATATATATATTTATATATATATATATATATATATATATATATATATAATATATTATATACATATTGGCGAAGGCTAGTTGCAATCGTCATTTTCTCACATTTCTCTTGACGATACGAGATCTTCTCACTCATTTTATATGCTCTTTTAATTTGTAGATAAGAACTGTGTTGTTATTCTATCTATGTTTTTTAATGTTGATATGTATATATAAATTCTAGATTTTGTGCTCAGTCGGATTCTCAATTCTTTATTAAGTGTTTAAAGTTCAAAGTAGCATTGAAATTATCTCTCAACACCGCCTCAGTGAAAAGTTGATAGTTCATTTCATCAGACATGGATATTAGGAGATTCTTGCGTAACGTACGTTTACCTTAAATATGTATTAAAATTTTGTGCATTTACTCCTGAAAAGTAGGGATTTGTAACCCATGATCTTATTCGTCCATATGAGGTAAGTTTCATTTTTAAAAAAAAACTATTTTTCATTACAACAGAAATTAGTGTTTTCAACATGGTTGCTATTCTTTTTATTTTTATTCTTTATATTAACATCTCTTGAATGTTAGTAAAATTATTAGCCTATGACCATATGTGGGCAGAGATTTACAATAGTAGAACCATATATAATTAATAATATATATATATGTGAAAGAGATATAAAAAAAAATATAATATATATATATATATATATATATATATATATATATTATATATATATATATATAATATATATATATATATATATATATAATATATAATATATAAATATATAAATATATATATATAATTTTAAATTAAAAAAATTTATTATAATATTAATTATATATATATATATATATTATATATATATATATATATATATATATACTATATTATATATATATATATAATATATATATATATATATATATATATGTGGCGGATATAAGTATATCTCTATATATATCGGGAAACGGAGTTTGATTTACACTAATGATATTACGACAGATTTTTAAGTGAACACACTTTTAATTATTTAAAAACATTAAAACAGATAAAATAGACAAGCTTTCGTTAATATTACCTTTTTCAAGTCTGAATAAGCAATGGGAGCAAAATCTCTTTTATATTTTGGAATGTAGACAGCTATTAGTCGGTTGGTTGGTCCAGCAGCAGACTTTTGTAGAATGGTGATAGTTTCATGAACTCATTTTGAATTGATCATATCTTGCACTCTCCAGGCAGCGGTCTATTAATTTGGGGACAATTGTAAAGGCAAAAGGCTCCTATCTTTTGGTTGGCATCTTGAATATTTGTCTAATGTTTGTTCATTATTGCTTAGAGTATGGTATTTGGTTGGTTTGTTGTTAATTCGGTGATATGTTACGCGCTGAGTTTTCGTGGTGTGTTTTCAGGAGGTCATGATTTGTAGTTGTTTTTCTGCGTGTAAAGTCGTATGGTGCCCGTAATAGTGACATTGCAAGCGTTGCAGAATTTGTATATAAACAAGGAGGATTGATTGGATTTTGATTTTAGGGGTTTAAGAACTTTTTTAATTAAAATTGTTAGATGCGGATGCAGTCGAGTGTTTTGGTAAAATGTTTTTTATGTTTATAGAGTGTGTTTGGGGAAGGGGGAGGTAAGATTTTTGTGATGTGTTGTTTTTTGTTTCTGGGTTATAATATTTCTTTTTTGCTTTGTTGAGGGATTTATTAATGATATAAAGAGGGTACTCTTTCATCCTATACCTTCGTGCTTTTAAATCTGCTCCCCTGCATTCCTACATACAGAAACACAATTGATAAAAAACACATTTTTAAAACTAAAATATCCTATTAACATTATAAACAACACCTATAAAAAAGCAAGGTGAAACATAGATATATATATGTTTTGTGTTATTATATATATATATATATATATATATATATATATATATATATATATATATATATATATATATATAATATATATATTATATATATATATATGGCATATTATATAATAAATATTATATATATATATTTATATATATATGATATATATATATAGTATATATATATATTACTATATATATATATTATATATATATATATATATATATATAATATATATATATATATATATATACTATAATATATATATATATATATATAATATATATTAATATAATATATATATATATATATATAATATATATATATATATATATATATATATATTAATATAGATTTATATATATATATTATATATATATATATATAATATATATATAATATATATTATAATTATATATATATTATATATAATTATATATTATATATATATATATAATATATATATATATATATATATATATATATATATTGTTTGCAGTAAATTTGAAAAGGAAGAACTCAGATAAAAATGGAAATGGTAGCGGTGAAAACGAAGAAGTCAACAAAGTCAATAAGTCAACTAAGACTACACAAGAGGCAATCCCTCCTACTTCGCATATTTCGCATGATGAAGAACCCAGGCCCAGGCCCAGCACCTCGACGAGTCAAGATATGGGTCCAGATTTCGGAGCTAGCGTTTCAGTAGATGACAGTCACGAAAATGACATTGGTAGATACGTTATACATTCATCTATGATTTCGACTGAGAAAAAGAAACAGTTACAGAAAGAGTGTTGGATTCCACCTAAGACCTATAATTTTTTGGAAGATGCTACCCACTTAAATAGGAAATTCAATTATGAATGGTTGGAGACATATTCACCTTGGCTGACATACTCCAGGCGCCTAAAGGGAGCATTTTGCAAGTTTTGTATTTTATTTCCACCAAATTAAAGTTCGGTCAGATAGGTCCTAGGCTCTTTAATAATAAGACCTTTCACTAAATATAAAGATGTTCAAGCGGTTTGTAAGGGACATACAAACACAGAGTGGCATAAAACTGCTGTTGAAGCTGCAAGATTGTTCCTACAGGACGTGCCGGTAGACATCCAAATTAACCAGCATTCTAAGAAAATCATAGAAGAAAATAAAAAAAATATTATCCTCAATAATTTCATGTGTTACATTTTCTGGTACGCGCGATTTACCGCTTCGGGGTAAGCATCATGATGATGGAGCGTTGCAAGATTTGTGCCGCTTACGAATAGATGCCGGAGATCAGTCATTGAAAAAACCATTTTTAAAAGGGGAAGAAATGCCCACATACCAATCAGTTCAGATCAGGAATGAGATCATTTTCTCTATGTGGTACTACAATAAAGGAAAGCATCGTTAATAAGGTAAAAGAAGCGTGCGCGTATGCTTAGTAGCAGACGAAACCGCTGATATTTCTGGAAAGGAACAATTATCCATAGGGCTGCGCTATTTCGACAAAGAGTCCGATGAAGTCAACGAGGAATTTATTGGCTTTGAAGAACTGAAAGCGCTTGACGCGAAAACCAATCGCGAAAAGCCATTGACGATTTTGTCTCGACCGAAGAACTGGATCCCGAGAAATAATGGGGCTTGGATTTTGATGGCTGTTCTACGATGTCTGGCAAAGAAGGAGGTGTCCAGGCAATATTGAGGAAAAAGTATAAAAAA
>JABUQX010092328.1:2500-5000 GCA_015478945.1 Trachelipus rathkii | reverse complement strand
CGAAAACCATACTGATGATCTGAAAGAAAAGAATGAGACTCCAGATGATCCAGGAAATGAGAGTTAAAGAGAGTTTCAAAGATTTAGATAGAAGACAAGTGAGAGCTATAGGGCCGATAGTTAGAATGAGCAGAGCGGCCTACCCTTTTCGGGATTGGCGGACATTATGCGCGCTTCCAGCACTGAAGAAATGTACTAGTATTAAGGCATAGAGAGTACGAGTTGAACGAGGACAGGTGACAGCTCAGTAGCACACTCCCTCAAAACACGGAGAATGCCATCCGGGCCACTAGCCTTCCTGACGTTCATAGATCTCAGAATCCCATTCACCCGATCATGTGTAATCACGGGAAGAGGCATAGGAGAACTGAGAGGAGAAGAAGCGGGAGGACGGATGCCGGAATCTTCCAGCTGGTTAGAAATTTAGATGAAAAAGGAGCCGAAGAAATTAACCTTTTCAGTTAGGAGAGTTAGCACAGAACGTCAAAGCGAATAAGTGGAGGAAAGGAAGGTTTACAAAGTTTTAGAGAGTTTTGCAAGAGGCCAGAAAGTTTTATCAGTAGGAGAACCAAGAGTTGTCGCACTTTCTTTTAGTGAAAGCGCTCTTAGCCTGTCGAATAAAGCCGCAACGATTCGGAGCAGAATGGGAAATTAGTAAAAGAGTAATAGGAGAACGAGAGTTTTTCCATGCCCGATAGGCAATGTCTCTCCTGAAATGGAGCGAGAACATTCTCCATCGAGCCATGGATTTTTTGTGAGAGAAAGATTTAGTTGGGAAGATGGAATGAAACCTGCATCATACTTCGATGATATACGGGCCCCCCCCTAAACCTTTAGCAGTGATCGAAGCATCTTCCGAGTCAAAGCAAGATTCACTCAAGCATAGTTTGCAAAGAAACGACGCAACGCCCCCCAATTAGCCCGATTAAAGTGCCAGAAAGTACGTTTGGGGCATGGTGGAGCTGCTGGAGAAAAAGTTTTAAAATTAAGAGCTACAAGATTGTGGTCAGAGTTACTGATAGGAGGGAAAGATGGTGTATTGATATCGAGAAGGAAGTAGTGGTAAACAATAAATCAAGCGTGTTCAACAATTTGGTTAGACGATCGTGGTATATGTGTAGGTCTTTAATTAAACTGTTCCAGAGTCTTCAGAATACTGAGATGTTTTGGCCTTCCTTCCCCTCCGGGACATCGTATGAGAGGAGCCCAAACCACTCAGTGTGATGTACGTTGAAATCCCCTAAATAGCAGGATCTCAGCATTTTGGAAGAAGTGAAACAGTCTCATGGAAGTTAGTAAAGATATTCAAAAAAGGAGGTGAAAATCTGTTCCGTTAGGGAAGCAGTAGCAGAAACACAAGATAATGGTAGTAATAGGGAGAAAGATTTTAAGCCACAGAACATCGAAAATTAGGAGATATCAGATTTCAAGGACGTGTTACAGGAGTTAATGTTTATATAGGCACAGACTTAACCATTTAGTCTGAAATTATAGAAAAAGTTATAGTTGGAGATATTAAGTTTATATGAAAAAGAATCCCTGGCTAGCTGGGTCTCAGACAGTAATAAAATGTTAGGTAGAGAGTTAGCGAGGTGATATTCCACAGATTCATGATTAGCATTCAGGCCACGGACATTGGCAAAGTCAATAGAGAACCCCAGCCTGCGCCCACCACTACATCTTCTCTCTCCAGTCATTCAAACAGACACCCACACAAACAAACGCACACAATCGACCATACACAGTCCAAACAAAAGTCCACTAGATTTAGTTATTACTAAAAAGAACTGCGACCACACAACAGACACACACACACAGATCACGTACAAAAAAAATGATAAAACAAAGTAAAAAGAATAAAAAATAAAAAAATAAATGCTATGGGCACATTAAAACCTAAAAAATAAAAATTATTATAATTTATGTTTATAAAAATGGAAACAGAGACTAACTAAATCTGTAAACACGGCTGTGAATATGTAAAGTATATAAAACCTTAAAAGTTAAAAAAAAACCACACACACACACACACATACACGCACAGCTTCACAAATTTACGAACAAAGAAAATTAAAAAAAAAAAAACGGATAACAGTAATTTATATTAAAACTTTAAAAAGCTAAAAGCTGTATGCGACAGTAAATATGTGTTAATGTATAAATTAAATACGTAAAACTTAAAATGTTAAAAAGGTAAGACACTTAAAACTTATCTTAAGATTCCCGGTAATGCGAAAGATTAGGTTATATATTAGGTTATTTATGTTTCCATCTGAATTCCCTTGAAAGCGTTTATTCTTAAGTATTTATATTTAATTAAAACCACTAGACTAATATGATATTAAAATACTGATGCACCTAAAACAAAATTAAAACAACATTCCAATTGTTGAGTACTCAAAGGCCTGGCCCCCATTTCAACTTAAATGAATGAGTCACAGGAGATTTTACTCTCCATTAGCGGGATTCGAACATTGGACACCGCGTCTCAGTTGTTAAT
>JABUQX010092327.1:22500-30000 GCA_015478945.1 Trachelipus rathkii | reverse complement strand
AAGAGAATAAAGTCTATCCTGCAGGAAAATATAATTAAGCTCCTTATTTGGACTTAGTTTTCTAATTTGTGACCATAGGCATCTTCCTTAATAAATATGTATTTATTGATATATTTTTGTTGAAAGGTCAGACAAGTTTAGAAAGGGTGAAGGCTCGTCTGGAAAAACTAGACTCGCTCGATGAAGGAGGAAATGTGAGCGGGGGAACCTTGAAAGAAATGGGAGGGTTGACTCAGGAACAATTTACGCATCACCTGTTTTCTCTGAAGGAAGAACTGAAAGAAGCGTGGCACGATGACCAAAGAGTGAAGGCACTCAAAATTGCCATTCAGGTTCGGTATATGATTGGCACTGTTCATATTTATAATGTCAATGTATAATTTCTTTTGTTAAATACTTTACTTCACTAAATTATTCATATCATACTTCTCTACATCTTAGTATACAATAGCAACGATGTTTATCATAGTTTCCGTAGTAACCTTGCTCCCCATGGCACATCGTCACGTATCCAATCTCATACCATCATCACCATTCAACTATACTTATTACATCTTATTTCACTAGATCGATATTATTCAAGCTACTAGTCTTATAGCTTTATAGCTACTACAAGTAAATTCAAAGAGAACTATTCATCTCACTTCATATGGTTTTCCGACCTTAAATCATATACTATAATATATATATATATTATATATATATATATATATATATATATATATATATATATATATATATATATATATATATATATATATATATATAATATATATATATATATATATATATAAAGACATTCTTGATAATTATAATATTAATATATAATTTGTGATCAAAACTGCTTGATAAATCATTATATATAAAATGGTGCATTTTGATTATTTAGGAATAACTATTTTCGAAAATTTTAAACATTATTTTGAATGTATATAATAACGTTTAGTTTTATAAATACTTCAGTGTGTGAAAGCTCTTTCTCTTTCGCCTCCCGAGATGTTTTATCCTTGTAAATTTGCCGTCATATCCGAGCTCCTTGACACCCTTGGCAACCTTGTTCATACCAGGTTATTGCAATTACTCGATGCGTCTCACAGGTACGGTATTCTTTTTTTTATTATTTTTTTTGGGGGGGAACATTTTATATTAAATTTTAATCTACCCTGTTGCCTTGCGTCTTTATGATTATTATTATTATTATTATTATTATTATTATTATTATGATTATTATTATTATTATTATTATTATTTTTATTATTATTATTATTAATTCTATTATTATTATTATATTTATTCATTATATTATTATTTTATTATTATTATTATTATTTATTTTCCCTTCGCTATAATCATCTTCATCGCCTTTTCCCCAGCATCTAGCGGCGCTGCGGCACGCAGATTACATGTCTACAATCATGCTACACACTGGAAATCTGAGGCATGCATTAGCATTCTTAGCGAAAAGATTAGTGGTAGCTGGTCATTATTAATTATTATTATTGTAAAAAAGAAGGTAAATACTAAATACTAAAAAAGCTATCCTAACTAATCACTCACAGCAGCTACACTCACCTTATATACAAATTGAGGATAATCGCCCTCAGAAACGAAATGAAAATAAGAAATCCTTTCTACACTTAGTTACCACAGTAACTACTTCAGAATATAAAAGGGCTTATAATTAGTAGTTATATAAACTAACCTGAATATGACTAGGAAAAATATCCCAAGGGCCTATGTTCCTATTTCTCCTTATCACCTTAAATGGACTCGTTTCCAAACATAACAAATTCAACATATAAACCGTCGTATCTCATGAAAAACTTTACAATATTTAAAAAAAAGGCCAAGGAGGACCTATATAAAGATTCTGGATAGAACGAAGCGAGATATAATATTGAAGAACATAGGAAGAAATTAAAGCAACATAAAATGACTTATCATAAAATAGTTTGCGGTGCGAGGTGACATGCAACAAATAAGTCTGACAAGAAAGGTTGAAGTGTAAGTAATCAAGCTGTATGCCAAACTGAAAAAGAGAAGAAAAAAACAATCTATATTATTATTATTATTATTATTATTATTATTATTATTATTATTATTATTATTATTATTATTATTATGTATGTGGTTAAATTACCTAAGGACTTATGTAAAGGTTATTTTCGATTTAGTTTTTGTATTATTTTTAAATAAAGCCTAAGGGGAAGGGGAAGGGGGAGGGGTAAGTGAGCTATTCTTTCTTTACGTTTACTCAGACCCATTGAATATATTGGTGACCTGCTTTGGTTACTAATGGAATATATATCCGTCATTCGCGATGACACACACACACACCAGCGATATCTGTAGCAGGTCCGAGAAATCATTGGGATCTTTTTCGAAGGGTCCTATTGAGAGAATGTAAAATAAAGTGCAAACGTTACACCCTACCTGTGGGAGGTAATAATTTTTTTTTTTAAATAGAGCCGAGGTGTAGTATGGTGGAATATGTTGTGAATATATAATTTATTAAAAATTTTTTATATATTTGTTTTTAGAAAATTTGCTAATTTGAGGGTTTAACCTCTGTAAGATAAAGTTTTGGAATACAGGGAGCGAGAGATGTCCTTTCGATAAAATATTTTTATTATTTTTTTTTTTTTCAGTTCAGATTTTTAGAATAGAGTTGGAGATTTTTTGAGTAGTAGCTATGTACAATCATTTGTTATTTTTTTTTATTTTTAGCTCGTCTTTTTATTCTCCAAAATTAGAAGCTGAAGAAACGGCCCGAAATTGGTTTTACAAAATAAATTCTATTAGAGACCTTTTACCTCGCATTTATTTAGAAACTGCCTTACTTGAAAGCTACTCAATTGCGCCATCGCAGTAAGTCTAATTTGCTCTTCATCGTTTTAATATTAAATGCTTAGAAGAGATTTTGACTAGGCCCACCTTTTTTTTTTTTTTTTTTTTTTTTTTTTTTAATTACTTGCCGAATTCCACCAGAATTGGGGAAAACCCCCCCTGAGTCAGGGCCATGTAAAATTAAAGGCTGAGATGTCCTTATGCAAGGCTTTAGTTATAATGTATTAAAATTTCGGAACTTCAGAAGAGTGTAAGAACTTTTAATCAAACTTGAATATAACGATAAATTTTTTACTCTAAAATCTTTAAAATTGAAGTAATTTTTAAGGGATTTAAATTTGTATTACGCTAATGTTTAATATTTTACATAATAATGAATAAAAATGATTTAATATTGCTAATTTTTAATTCCTACTCCGACCTTGTATATAGTTCAATAATTTTATATTCTAGTGCCGTGGTTCCTACAATTTTCCTATTCGCGACATCCTTGCTTAATTCAGGTTTACCGAAGGAACCAACCTTTATCTGTCACCCTTTACTCCCTCTCATTCACATGTACTCTCCTCACTCTCACTTTAACTGCACTCCACCCTTCTCGGTGGTGAGAGCACTCACCAAGGATGGATGACACATCCCTGCCTCACCCTATGTTAAGGGCAGGTTGCGATTTTTTTTAAGTTTTAATTATTTTTTTCTTTTAAAAATCAGTTATTTATTTTAGAATATTAAATTGAAAACTAAAATTAAGTTATGAACAAGTTCTACTGCTCTCGCCTCCTTTCTTAACCACCTCCTGCCTTGTACTCCTCCTGGTAGGGAAGCTTGCCAGCACCCCAGCCGGTGCCACTTTGGCGTGCGACACCACTTAGGGACACTACTGTTCTAGGGAATAAGGAGTTTGCAATATTTTAACATAATAAATATAGACATTTTTAATTTCTACTCTGACTTATGATGTAGTTTTAGTTTATTTTATTTTGTAGGGAAGAAGGTATTTTGGAGCGTTTAATTTCAATGTGTAGAGGTATTGGCGCATTGTCTCTCAGTGATATTAATTCTCGTGGGTATCAGATGGAAACCGGAAGAAACTAAATATATTGTAAATGCTGTTGAAGATCTTATAACTTCTTGCAAGTGGGTATGTTATGCTTTAATTATTATTATTATTATTATTATCATTATTATTATTATTATTATTATTATTATTATTATTATTATTATTATTATTATTATTATTATTATTATTATTATATTTATTTATTTGAAGGGTTGGAATGGCCATGGTCTGGAGTTCGACGATATGATGACAGAAAGTATCGGTCGACCCCAAATTGTGGCTGAGAGAGTGTTTTATCCGGCTTTTAAATGGCTTATGCAGTGCATTCCTAAAACTCGAGAAAATCTACAGGTAAAAATTTTACAGATATTATTATTATTATTATTATTATTATTATTATATTATTATTATTATTATTATTATTATTATTATTGCAGATGAATTAGTTATAATGTATAGTTATAATTTTAGTTCTAATTACTTTAAACTAATAAAGAATGGTATTATCTTTGAGGTTCCAAGGACTCAAAACTGTGTTGCAATTAACACCCCCCTTTTCAAAAATTATATTTTATGTATTATGTTATCTATATATAATCATATTTGTATAATATTGTTTTTAATAACCCCTTTTTTTTTAATTTACTAATGTAATGTTTTTCTGAATAAACTGTTTAAATTGAATTATTTAAACAATAGTTATTAAAAGCTAATTATTATACAGATTTTATTGTCTAATTAAAAACTAATTATTATCCATAGATTTTATTTTCTAATAATGTTTGGTTAATCTGAAGATTATCAGTATATATTTTTTATACCCCCCCACCCCTAGGTTAGGGCTCAGCCCGTGAGCGGTGTTGTTTATCTGTAAAAAAAACATTTTTTTAAGGAAACTGATATCTAAAATTAAACACAATGATTTCTTTCAGAAAGTTTTAAAACAAATAGATGGCTCAAAGAGTACTGCTCATTACGTCATCATTAAAACACTCTTAGAAACTTTCCCTTGTACAGATTTATGTCCAAATTTTAAAGTTATTCTTCAAGCCCTTGATTTATGTTTTTCTCATGGTAAGTATGTACATTGTATGGAGGGAGTGAATGATTTTTGTGATATATCTACTGTATATATAATAATGATTTATTAATGATTTATATCTATTTAATAATAATAATAGTAATAATATAAAGATATATCTAAGAATAAATCTAATATCGGTGATTATTTATGATAATAGCCATTTTAGAAGTAATTTTAATTAGTGATTGGACGATGAATCGGGAATCGGAAAAATCGGCAAATTTTTTTTGGGAATCTGCATCGGAATCTGAAAAGGGAATTTTTGTTAAAATCAGAGTTGGAAATTATTATATGAATAGGAATCTGCATCGAGAATCGGTAATTTTTTTAATCTGCATCGGTATCGGAATTTTTTTTGTCATTGTCCCATCACTAATTTTAATGAAGAAAGATGTATAGCAAGCCTTTTGCCGAAATTAAGAAACAAAATTAGTTCATTTCTGTAGTTTTCCGTGTTCCCTGTTATTCAGATGGATAGATAGTTAAAAGGAATGGGATCTGTCCCCTTTAAACGTTGGCTGCTGCAGAATGTTTTTTTGAGATAATTTAGAAGCTATTATTATTATTATTATTATTAGTAGTAGTAGTAGTAATATAATTGAATTATAATTTTTGTTATTGCTTTTGTCACACTTCGCACTCTGTGCACCACATCTTCAAGGATTGTCCTCAACTGAACTTCATCCATCGTCGCCATTTTCGCTAAACTATGGTCATAACGTCTTCTAAAAAGCTAGCCCATGTCTTGTCTGAATAGTCCCACTTCAACAGTAACTAAATTTTTGCTACATTTAAGAACTGAATATTTTGTATGATATTTAAATGAATTTAAAAAAAAAAAAATCCTTTTAACATGTTTTATCCCCTCTGGGAGGGGGGGGGGGGGGGACTACAGGAAATCGAACTTTAAGGCCGGCTATCCCAAGCCTGATTTTTTTTTTAAGACGTGTATTAATAGAATGCAGATTCCTAACCTAGCATGGTAGCTCCTTTGTGTGCAGTGGTGAGTTCTGTACACACTCAAAAAAAAAAAAAATTATTATTGTTATTAGTAGTAGTATTAGCTTCCCCTTGGATCTCCTAGACTGGGGGTGGAGTGGGCAAGCATCCATTGGATGCTGGGCATGCATGAGCGTTCTTAGAGCATTAATTGGTGATAGCGGTGCCCCAAATCAAGCTACCTCGGCTCTTTTAGTCGCCTCCTGCGACATGCAGGATATACAGTAAGGAAATTCTCCCCCTCCCCCTGCGTGGGGATATTTATTGTATAAATATAATAACAGTTTCTTTGCTTCGTCTGACTTCCTTGATATCTTGAAATGATTAACTTCAATGGGAATTATTTTACCCTATCGCTCCTTTGATAGAAAATTGACATCTCAAGGTTATATATTTTTGACGAGCTGTTTTTGAATTAATTTTCTTATTCACGCTCATTTCAAGCGAGCGATAATTTTGCTCCGTAGTGGCATACGGATAGAACTACAAGTTTACCGTTTTGCCACATAAAAATATTTGTCTTTATGTTCAATTTATATATATATATATATAGGTTATTATATATATGAAGATATATACATATACATATTATATAGTATGGTTGTTATATATATATATATATATATATATATATATATATATATATATATATATATATATATATATTTTTTATATATATATATATATATATATATATATATATATATATGCAAAATGACAAGAGTTTCACTGGTGTCACTTTTCTTTATCAGAGGAGGAGAGACATCTTAGGGAAGGATATAAAATTTTATAGGATGTAAAGAAATAATTTTTATGATATTTGAAAAGTGTATTTTTCTTCATATCAGGAGAGAAACCGCACGAAACTTTAATTACCTTAGCTAACGTAGCCACTAAATGTCCACCCTCTGAAGAAGACAAGTTCGATGTTTTAAATGGGGCGTGGCAACTGGTTGTTCGAATTAACCCCGCTTATAACCAACACTACCTGAAGACGGCAACAACTTGGCTGAAATTTACAGCAAATAATTTTGCAGTTAAGTGTTGTTACATATTACTTTTACATACGTGTACCCTAAGAGTCTTTTTTTTGGGGGGGGCCTTTTATATTATTATTATTATTATTATTATTATTATTATTATTATTATTATTATTATTTTTATTATTATTGCTAGAGGTACATTATATTTCAGAAAGAAGTATAAAAGACTAAATAACTTTTACTAATACATCCTTAAGCCTTTAAGATATGATAGAATTACTAGAAGTTAATAATTACATGTTTAACCTTAAGTAATATCGTAACAATATTTCTTTGTACTCTTTTTCTGCTTAATGAAGCGAGGAACACTACTGCAGGTCTTAAATCATATTTAAAAATAAAATAAAAAATTATACTGGGATGATCTAGTGGTTAAAGACTATAATCTTGAACGCAGGAATGCCTGTTCGAGTCCCAGAGTGTACATTTTCTGTCTTCCAAATATATAGATCTTCATACATTAACAT
>JABUQX010092327.1:0-17500 GCA_015478945.1 Trachelipus rathkii | reverse complement strand
GAAATAGGTATTTTGGGGAGGAGGTAATGGATAGAGTGATGAAGGTGAAGAATGGTTAATCCGTTGGTTTAGATGAAATTACTGGTGAAATGATCAAGAATGGGGGCAAGATTGAGATTGACTAGATTTGGAAGTTGTGTAGCAAAACTATTATGTATTGGAGGAGAGAGCAGTAATAGTACCCTTATATAAGGGTAAGGAAGATTAGGGGAACTATAAGAACTACATTGGAATTAGTTTATTGAGTGTTGTAGGGAAGATATATATTGGTATTTTGGTTGATAGAGTGCGTTGTGTGACTGAAAGACTGATTGGCGAAGAACAAGGTTCATTTAAAAGTGATCAAGGATGTGAGATCAAATTTTCACATTGAACCAAATGATAGGAAAGAAGAATAAACTGATTTTAGATTTTATGGATTTGCAGCAGGCGTATGACAGGATTAATTGGGAAGCTCTGTGGCAAGTGTTATGGTAGGTTTCTGACCGGAATCAAATATATGTTGCAGATGTAAGAATAAATGGAGTTGAAAGTGAATGGCCTAATATTAATAGTGGAGGGACGCAAGGATGTGTTATGCCTCCTTGGCTATTTAATTTGTACACGGATGGGGTGATGAAAGAATTAGGGGTAGAGGTGGTAGGGAAAGTGTTAGACTGATGGAGAAGGAAAGAGTGGAGGGTGCCTTGCTTATTGTACGCTGAAGATTTGGTTTTGTGCGGTGAGTCAAAAGAAAGTTTGAGAGGATTGCTAAAATGGTTTGGCAGAGTGCGTGAAAGGAAGGGTTTGTAAGTAAATGTAGATAAGAATAAGGTGATGGAAATGAGTGAGGAAAGTCCGCGGTGTGAAATCGTGTTGGATGTTAAGCAACTGGAACAAGTATCCGAGTTTAAATATGTTGGATGAGAAGGGAACGGATGATGCATAGTGTAGAAGGAATTGTGAATGGTAGGAAAATGACACTGGTGCAATTAAATCTTTGGTGAATAGAAAGGGACTAAGTCTTGAGTGCTCTAGAGTTTTACATGAGGACATGTTGTTACCGGTGTTAACGTATAGTAGTGAAACTAAGGTGTGGAATAAGAGGTATAGATCTAAGGTACAATCTGTTCAGATGGAAAATCTTAGGTTGGGTTAAGTGTGTGAAAAATTGATAAAATAGAGGAATTTGAGCGTGTTAATAAGTTGTGTGGTGTAATAATATGTAAATGAGAATAAACAAGTGTATTAAGATGGTTTGGTCATATGCAAAGGATGGATGATAGTCGGTTGGGAATCGACGGATTGGGAGACCTTAGAAAAGGTCAATTGACATAGTTGTGTCTGAAGGTAAGGAATGCGAATTTAGTGGAAAGGAGAATGCCATAGCGAGGGTTCGTCGAAGTTCCAGGAACCCCTAGGGTGTAATTTTCTGAATGCGACGCGTTCTCACTCTATGGCAGCAGGGGGCGGTGTTGGGCTTTTCGACTTCGCGTCATATTCTGCTACTATTCTGTCTCTGGTGCGCGTGACGCACCTTACCCCCGTCTGGGAAAAGAAGGTGGGTGATATATATAGGCGAGAGGGAGTATATATATATATATATATAGGAGAGGATATGTTATATATATATATATATATTGTTATTATATATAGCATATATATATATATATATATATATATATATATATATATATATATATATATATATATATATATATATATATATATATATATATATATATAATAACGAGTATAACCAAAACGAATTTAAAGTAAATTAATAGAAGCAAATTGTTAGTAGTGCAAAGGAAGTGTGTGGATGTGCTAAAGTGGGAAGTAAGAATGTTAACAGCGAATGGTGGAATGAAGAGGTGATGAAAGCGGTTAAAGGTAAAAAGAAGTGTGCTTGAATGTACTAAAAGCAAAATGATGAAGCTTCAAAAGAAAGATGCTTGGAATTATATAAGGAGGAAAGAAATACTTAAAGGTGCATAATAGGAGGAAACAAGAGGTAAAATGAACAGTTTGAAGGAGGATCAATGAGGACATACAAGGGAATAGGAAGCTCTTCTGGAAGGAAGCGCGAAAGGTTAAGAATGAGAATAAGGGGAATCTACTGAATAATAAATAGGATGGTGCTTTTGTAACTGATGAAATGGATGTGAGAGTGTGGAAAGAAACACTTCGAAAATCTGCACAATATTAACAGTAATGATGAGGTTAGTGAATGTGTGTGGTTTGATGGTGTAAGGAATAGGTATTTTGGGGATGAGGTCATTAGTAAGGAGGAGGTAATGGGTAGAGTGAGAAAGTTGAAGAATGGTAAATCTGCAGGTATAGATGAAATTACTAGTGAAATGACCAAGAACGGAGGCGAGATAGTGATTGATTGGATTTGGAAGCTGTGTAATAAAGCATTTATGGAAGGTATAGTCCAAGGGATTGGAGGAGAGCAGTAATAGTACCCTTATATAAAGGTAACGGAGATAAGGGGAACTGTAGAAATTATAGGGGAATAAGTTTATTGAGTGTTGTAGAAGGTATATGCAGGTATTTTGGTCAAAAGTGCGTCGAGTGACTGAAGGACTGATTGGTGAAGAACAAGGTGCGTTTAGGAGTGGTAGAGGATGTGTGGATCAAATCTTTACATTGAAACAAATGAGGGAGAAGAAGAATAAATTGTATTTAGGTTTTATGGATTTACAACAGGCGGATGATAGAGTTAATAGGGAAGCTTTATGGCAGGTATTAGTGATATATGGTGTTGGTGGTAGGCTTCTGAATGGAATCATAAGTATGTATGACGATAGTGAAGCGTGTGTAAGAATAAATGGTGTCAATGGTGATTGGTTTAGGATTAATAGCGGAGAGACAGGGTTGTGTTATGTCTCCTTGGTTATTCAATTTGTATATGGATGGGGTTATGAAAGAATTTGAGGTGGGGATGGCGAAATGGTGTTAGAAATTGATGGAGAATGGGGATGAGGAGGGTGCCCTACCTATTATATGCGGATGATTTGGTTCTGTGTGGCGAATCTGAAGAGAGTTTGAGAGGATTGGTAGAGAGATTTGGCAGGGTGTGTAAAAGGAGGGGTTTGAAAGTAAACGTAGGTAAGGTTATGGTTGTGAGTGAGGACAGTCCTCAGTGTGAAGATGTTTAGATGGGAGCAGCTGGGATAAGTGTCTGAGTTTAAATATTTAGGTGTGTTGGATGAGAAGGGAACGTATGATATGCAGAGTGTAGTAGGAAAAGTTGTGAATGGCAGGAAGGTTGTTGAAAGAACAATCGTTGGTGAATGTAGTGATCTAAGTCTTGAGTAAAAGACAGAGTCTGGCTATGGAGGGTATACAGTGAGCTACCTGTGTTATTGTATGGTGGTGAGACTATGGTTGGAATAAGAAGTATAGATTCAAAGTTCAATGTGTCTGGGATGACAAATCTTTAAAGCAGGCTAGGTGTGAGGTGTTAAATTTAACAAAGAGAATGAACGTATTAGAGAGGATGTGTGGTGTGGAGAAAGGGGGAAAATGAGAGACTAAATGAAAGTATGTTGAGATGGTTTATCATGTGGAAAGGATGGATGGCAGGAAGGTTGTTGGTGCAATTAAATCGTTGGTAGAATGTAAGGACAAGTCCTGAGTGCAGGTGCAGAGTCTTGCACATGAGGAAAAGGTTGTTACCTGTGTTATTGTATGATAGTGAGACTATGGTCTGGAATAAGAAGTGATAGGGATCTAAAGTCTCAATGTGTTCAGATGGACAACTTAGGGGTACAATGCTTAGGTGTGAGAAGCTAAATTTAATAAAACAGAGGAATGAATGTGCTAGAGCAGATGCAAAAAGAGAAGGGCAATGAGAGAATAAATGAAAGTAGTTTGAGATGGTAGTTTGGTCAGGTGGAAAGGATGAATGATAGTCGGTTGGTTAAGCGGATGTATAGTGGTGAGTGTGTTGGGGAACCGACCGGTTGGGAGACCGAAGAGAAAGTGAGTCGGTAAATGAATGTCTGAAGGAGAGAAATGTGGAGTTGGTAAGAGAGGCGAAAAGAAAAGGCATAACAGGAGTACCGGCAGTGGGTTTGTGAGGTGAGGTCAGGCTCACCGGGCTAAGTGTGGATGAACCCTCATGGACTGACGTGATCTAATATAGAGAGGGTCCTTACATCATGTCCCATGTAGCTTTAGGGGTGGATTTCTTCAATCACGATGAGTTCTCTAATTAATGGTACTGAGGGGCGGTAAGGCTGGGCTTTCTTCGACTTATGTCATGCTCTTCTACTGCTTTCCTTTTCCCGCACCTTACTCCCATTCTTGGGAAAATAAAGGAAGAAAGAAAGAAAGATATATATATATATATATATATATATATATATATATATATCAAAGTATATATATATATATAGTTATATATATATATATATATATATATATACGTGTATATATTATGTTGGTACCTGTGTATTAGCATTTTTATCTTAAAGTCTTATTTACAAGTTCAACCTTCTTTCCTTCCCCTCATTTTTCATAATTTTCCATTCTTTCAATCCACTCTCTTTAATAACTTCACAATCACATCCCTGTGTGTGGGGAGAAAGAATGCCCACATCGTATGTCCTATGTGTCGTAGAAGTCGACTAAGGTGGTAGTTGGGCTGGCTGCCTACTACCATCTATTTCTTGGCCAGGAATGCTAATGCAGGCCTCGGAGAAGGTCGAGATCGCCGTAAACGGCCTTCTATCTTTCGGGCGAAACTGTATGCGAATCGTATGGTACATGGAATGTCAGAGGAATAAAAGATTGAGGAGAAGAGGAGAGAGGTGATGGATGAGTTTAGAAAGGGCAAATTTGATTTGCCTGCCAGACTGTTCAAAGATGCAAGAAAGGTGAAAATTGAGTGATGAAACAAAAAGCCAGTGAAAGAGAATGAGAGAGAAGAGAATGAGTTGTAATTGACGATGACCTGTGGTAAGGAAGTTATGGTGGCACTTGATTAGTAGTCCTAGAATCTCTAATGGTTAAATTTGAAGTTTGAAAGGTCAAGGCTGTGTGGTTGCGACGTGGTTATCCATTCCAGGGAAACGTTGAAGAGGAAAACATTTTTTGGGATAACTGAAATGATGTTCTGAATGGGCAGGTATTTCAGATTTAGAGCAGTTTTGGGGGACCCAAATTGCTGGATGATCAAGGGATGGTAACAGGTGGTTTTGGGGTGGCGGGAGAAATGAGGAATGGTAGGAAGGCACGATTTCTGTGAAGAGAGTAGGTATGTGTGTAAGTAATACCTTTCTTTAAACACAAGAGTATCCATAAGAGCACTGAGCTTATGTAGGGTGAAGAGATGATACTGAAGCAAAAAGATTGATTTAGCAAGTTGGTGAAGAAGGAGAGTTGAAGTACAAATGATGTTAAATCAATAGGGTTTAGAATGATTTACTGACTATTATGTTGTTCTACAAAAATTGTTAGGGTTTAATATAAATGATAATGAGTGCAGTTATGGTAAATTAAGAGTGAGAAGTTATGAGCAAGATAACAATAAGGATAAGTATGCGATGCCTCTGCCAGTAAAAATGGTTGTTCTGAAACAAGCTGGATACCGGAACAAAACTGGGGGCAAATGAAGGAAGCAATTGTTAGTGCAGTGCAAATGAAGTATGTGGATGTGCTAAAGCAGAAGTAAGAATGTTATAACATGAATGGGTGGAATGAAGAGGGTGATTGAAAAGTGTTAAAGGTAAAAAGAAGTGTATTGAAAATGCACTGTTCCTTAAGCTAAAACATTAAAGACCCAAAAGAAAGATGCTTGAACTATATAGATGAGTAAAAGAATAATAGCCAGTATACGTGTGTATGTCAAATATGGTACTGAAACAGTTTGAAGAGGATGAATGGGGACCCACAAGGGAATGAAGCTCTTTCAGCCGAAGCACAAAGGTTAAGACCTGAATTATGGGAATCTGTTTAGAAGAATGACAGATAAGCCAACTGATGAAGTAGGTGTGAGAGTAGTGTGGAAAGAACACTGAGAATCTGCACAATATTAACAGTTATGAAGAGGTATAGTGAATGTGTGTGGGTTTGATGGTGCAAGAAGGAATAGATATTTTGGGGATGAGGTTATTAGTAAGGAGGGAGGTAATGGGTAGAGTGAAAAAGTTGAAGAAATGGTAAATCTGCAGGTATAGATGAAAATACTAGTGGAGTTCGATCAAGAACGGAGGCGAGATGGTGATTGGATTGATTTGAAGTTGTGTAATAAAGCGTTTAGAGGGTATAGTTCCAAGTGATTGGAGGAGAGCGGTAATAGTACCCTATATAAGGGTAAGGGAGAAAAGGGGAACTGTAGAAATTATAGGGGGAATAAGTTTATTGAGTGTTAGAAGGTATGCTGGTATTTTTGGTCGAAAGAGTGCGTCGAGTGACTGAAGGACTGGATTAGAAGAACAAGGTGCGTTTAGAGTGGTAGAGGATGTGTGGATCAAATCTTTACATTGGAAAAAATGATTGAGAAAACAGGGAGAAAGAAGAACAAATTGTATTTAGGTTTTATGGATTGCAAACAAAGTGCATGATAGAGTCAATAGGGAAGCGTTATGGCAGGTGTTAGTGATATATGGTGTTGGTGGTAGGCTTCGAATGGAATCAAAAGTATGTATGGACGATAGTGAAGCGTAAGAATAAAATGGAAAATAATGAGATTGGCTTTAGGATTGAATAGCGGAGTAAGACAGGGGTTGTGTTATCTCCTTGGTCATTCAATTTATATATGGATGGGGTTGCGAAAGAATTAGAGGTGGGGGGGAAATGGTGTTGGAATGGTGGAGAATGGAGATGAGTGAGGGTGCCTCACCTATTATATGCGGATGATTTGGTTCTGTGTGGCGAATCTGAAGAGATGCAGAGGATTGCAGAGAGAGATTCTGGCAGAAAAGGAGGGGCCGAGCAAACGTGGATGTAAGAGTAAGGTTATGGCTTGTGAGGAGACACCTCAGTGGAAGTTATGTTAGATGGTGAACAGCTAGAACAAGGGGTCTGAGTTTAAATATTTAGGTATATGTTGATGAGAAGGAACGGACGATGCAGAGTGTAGTGTAGGAAAGTTGTGAATGGCAGGAAGGTGGCTGCAATTAAATCGTTGGTGAAATGTAAAGGGACTAAGTCAGTGTGCTAGGGTCATACATGAGGGCATGTTGTTACCTGTGTTATTGTATGGTAGTGAGACTATATGGTGGAATAAGAAGTAGATCTAAAGTTCACTGTAACGATGGAATCTTAGGGGCGTGCTAGGTGAGAAGAATTGATAAAGAGAGGGATGAACGTATATTAGAGAGTTGTGTGGGTGTGAAGAAAGGGGTAAATGAGAGAATAAATGAAAAAGTATGTTGAGATGGTTTGGTCATGTGGAAAGCGGATGAATGATAGTCGGTTGGGTAAGCTGTATAGTGGTGAGTGTGTTTGGAACCGACCGGCTGACTAAAGACAAAGTGGATTGAGTCGGTGAACGAAAGTCTGGAAGAGAGAAATGAGTTTGGCAGAGGCGATAATAAAGGTGCATGATAGGAGAATGGTGGGTTTCTGTATGGGGCATGGTTATGGCCCACCTGGGCCAGGGAACCCTTACGCTGACGATTTACCATAGTGGAGGGTCCGTCGTATCCCATGATGCCTAGGGTGATTTTCCATTCAGACGAGCTCTCACTACTAATGGTACAGGGGGCGGTAAGGCTGGGCTTTCTGACGTTTGTCATGTTCTCCTACTGCTTTCTTTTCCATGCTTGTACAGCACCTTACCTCCAATCTTGGAATGAGGAAGGTGAAGAAAGAAAGAAAGATATATATATATATATATATATATATATATATATATATATATTATATATATATATATATATATATGGTTGTTAAATATATATATATATATATATATATATATATATATATATATATATATTTATTACAGGTGATGGATGTGTTAAAAGCGCAGTGAAAACAATTTTGGAGATTCCTCCAGCGTTTAGCGATTCATCTGCGCCAATGGATGAGATTTTAAGAACTATTTCGTACGTTTCTTCGTTCCTCGTTGCCTTTCCAGATCCTCCTGACGCGGTCCGACCTCTCTATTTATTTAGGGGGTTAGAAAAAAGCTTAAAATCTCTTGAAGGCATTCTTACTCCTTCTATATATTGTTCGTTGAATTTAGTGGTTCTAAAAGGAGTGTGTTCATGTGCCATGAGTTCTCTGCCATATCATTTTACGAGAGGTAAGTATAGAAAAATACTTTTTAATTCCGTCATATTTTTTTTTTTTTTTTTTTTAATTTTACATCTTCCTTTCCGAATATTAATTTTGAGTTTAAAAATGTTTTTTGGCATAAATGTACTCTTATTAATATATCGAAATATGTATGTAGCAAATTAACTCTTTGCTATATGTCTGATTTCATTTTATTTTTTTTTTTTGCTAATGGAACTGCTTATTTTTAATTTACAATCAACAATTTAAAAAAAAATGTCTTTCTGTGAGGTATAGTTCTGTACTTATTGTATTTTGAGTTTTTAAGATACATTCGTTTGATACTTTGATTATATTTTCTAAGCATCACTGTTCATACTTTCAATTGAATTTTTTACCAACTTTAAATAATAATGTTTTCTTTGTCATTCTTCTAACATCATCATCTGCCTCCTTTCACCAGACTGGAAATGAGGTGCGCAGCATACACCAGAAACAGGAAAGTAGTCGATAAACATGACATAAGTCGAAAGAAAAGCCCCTCCTCCCTCTGCCATACCCTTAGGTAAAAGCTCGTCGTAGTAAAAAGAAGAAAATCTACCCAAGGTCTTCGTAAGACCGCGATGGACCCTCACTATGTTATCTAGTTATATTGTTTTAATGTCAGTTATTAAGTGTTTCTTATGTTTCGTTACTCATAAGTAGCAATTTTGATTATGAAATTTTATGGTTTTACTTTTAATTATTTTTAAGTAGTAAAATATTAATTCAGAGACAGAATAATGCAAAATTTCTTACATATGAGTATGTTATAATATTATAATAGTTCAGTTGAGTTGAATTTCTAAAATAAAAATTGTTTTTTCTATTTTATGTTGCTTCCTGACATACTGGAATATTTTTTTTTAGCTTGATGAGCACTTAGATTGTCAGTAATTCCGATTTCGTAAAAGATTTTTACTTCGGGGTGGTCCAGTTTTTGTCCCAATCTGGTAATGGCCATAATTTTCTTAATTTTCTGCCAACTTTGACCAAATATAAAGGAAACCACAGCTTTTTTTGACGTCTGAAACGTCGTTTTTGGGTGTTTTTCTGTGTGTTTAGTTATTTCTTTTGTATTTTGTTTTTGAAAACCTGTTTTGGATATTTTTGGATTTACGTCATACAATTCTTTTTTTCGAAATGACTTCAAACTTGAAATACAGAAATTCGACCATTGCTTGGATTTAGGGCCAAAATATCAATATTTAAATTTATCCATTCTCTAAGTAACAGACTCATCTTTTTTATATTTTAAGTTTGAAGTTTTTCAAAAAAATTAAATTAAAAGAAATGTCTACAGACACAGAAATTAAAAGAAATGACTAGACACAGAAATTAAAAGAAATGACTACAGAGTACATACACAGAAAATTGTTTTGCAGTTTAATATGGAATTATTTAACAGGTTTGGAGGAAAAACAGAACCATCCCGGAGCATATATTTGTTTCATTTTATATATTTTCGGTTTGCTTTGTTTTTTTTAGAGCTTACTATATATTTATTTTAAATGTATGTTATTCTCTTTACGAAGTGAATGGAAAGTTAACTATGTTGGAAAAAAAATTATATTTTTTAAATTTAAGGCCGATTTAATTTTATTTTTAATTTCATGTATTTTTTTTTCCAACTTGCTAAATATTTTTGTAGATCTCTATTTAAAGTTGTTTCAAATCAAAGAAAACTAAATGGGGGGCATGTCGCACTGTGTTATTAGAAGAGGATGTTAAAATAGTTATAGTTTACTATTCCAAGTATTTATGATCCTACGATATTCCAAACCCGATATTGATTTCGATTCTGATTCTAGGAAGCTTTCAAAAACAGCTCTTGATTCAGCATAATTTATCGATTCTGCTGTTAAAGGCTTCGATTAGTAGTAGTCCCCGTAGTCCCTGGACTTAGTAGTCTCCGTCATTAGTAGGAATCACTTAGGCTGTGAATATATTTTATTTAGATAGAACACTCGCTTAGCAAGTGAAAAGACTAGTTTGAGACTGGTTGAGACGGGAGAATGTGAGCTATTTTCTCTTCACCCTTAGCTTCACCTTACTCAGACATAAAAAAGAGTATATTTGCTACGTGCTTTGTTACTATTGGAATAAATACACGGTACCTATCATGGTACCGAGAAAATCCAGTGACCTTTCTCGAAGGATACTAGTGGCAGGATGTAAAGGAAAACTTTACGTCCAACCTAGGAAAGATAAGTTTATTTATATAATGAGAGTCAAAGAACATGTACCTATCTTACCTACACGTAATATTATGCAAAAACATTTCAAAACGAAGCAAGAACCAATTTTTAAATTTATTATTTACGTACCTTGGTTTGCAAACCTGCAAGTTTCGGTATTCTTAACAAAGGTTTTTTTTTTCTTATAATTTGTTGGTAATGTTGCTTAATTGACTTTTTTGTATCATATTTTACAACTTTTTTGTTATTAGATCAAATCATTTTCAGTTGATGGTAACGACGTGTTATATGGAGGAGATCCAAATATGAAAACTGAAGCAGAAGATATTAGCACCGAATTACTTTCCAATATTTTATCGTCTTTAAAGGTGAGGTTTCAATCTTGTATGAAATGAAGGTGTTCAAAATGAAGGAAAGGAATACAAATGATGTTGATTGAAAAGGATGAGAGAGTGGAATAGGAGTGGAAGTTATAATGAATGAGATTACGGGTTTTGGGAGGATTTGAAATTACGGTGTACAGATAATGATAAGATGATAAGAATGTAAGGCAAGCTTTTTTTAAAAAAGGAAATGATTTAGAACTAGATATGTACCGATCCCAGAAAAGAGGCCGATACCGATACTCTATTTATTTAGGTGTCGATACCGATACTTTAATTAATATAATAAATACACCGTAAAAAGATAGAACATTTGTGTACTGCTAGGCAACTCAGGATTGCATTCCCTGTACAACCAATACTTAGTCATTTATTTCATATTTGGTTGTGCCCAAGTATATTTATTTTATAAATTAAAAGTGAGTATAGTAACAACAAATAAAAGTTTATATAAATTTTAATAACTTTATTATGTTTGTGTTTATTCAAAAATATTCCATATCCATTTTCCAGTAAGTATTAAAGTTTAGCTAATAGCTTTTATGTTTTAATATGATTACAATTCACAAGATTCTTTAACTACCTACAATATAAAAGAATAAAAATAATGAAAGAAGAGACCTCAATTAATCAGATGAAAAGACAAAATAAAAAAAAACGCTATTATTCAAACATGACAATAATAATAATATACTCCATTAAGATTAAAGATAAGATATCATCAATACTCAAATTCAAAAAATTCTCAAATTGTGATGCAAAAACATTAAGCTTTCACTAGTATCTGGCGAAAGCCTGTTCCTTTTTGGGGTGTTTACATTCCCACATACACTAAAAATACGCTCGCTCTCGACTGATGATGGAGGGGCTGATAAATATTTGCTTGCAAGCACTTATAATAATGGAAACCTTGGCCCACTTGAAAGGATTCTCTTCTGTAAGCAGCATCTCCATGTTTTCGTAAAGCCCTCAATCTCCTCTTCATAGATTGCAAATTTGGAATTATCTTTGCTCCTATGATGACTGTCTCTTCAGTTTTTATGATGAGGTTCCTTGTGTGATTCCTTTGAACCCTAGAATGAGATGTCAATGCAATTCGGCCATGAACTTTTATGAAAAATCTTAACATATCCAAATCCTCTACATCTTCAGTAGGTTTATTTGCTGAAAAGCTACCATCGTCACTATCACTGCTGTTGCCAGGGGTTGCTGATAAGGCGGCTTCCACTTCTGAATCTTTTATTTGCCACGCGAGCAAGCTCCTCGGTTATGCTGTTTAAATGCTTTCTATAAGTATTCACCGTCGGAGATGCCATTCTTGTGGGGTTTCAGCTAGCTTAAGGAATTCCTTATTAGAACCTTTTATATATCGAAACTAGATTTATTATTATTGAATCTAAAAGTTTCTCATAATTCTTCACCCAAAAAGTAAGAAGTATCGGCCATATTAACCAATACCGATACCAAAAAAAGTGGCCGATACCGATACTATCGGTACATCTCTATTTAGAACTTTAACCGAAAATGGTGAACTGAATAATAGAAAAACATATACGAGTAATAAGAAAAATGGGAAATAATATATAAAAGCTGAGTATCAGTAAGAAACAAAATTAAAGGAATTATTCTTTTAAATCGACATTAAATGAATCCTGCAGCGGAAGAAATTCCAGTATTGACAAGAAGGTATAAGCATAAAAAGGAAATTTAGAATTTTAATAGGTAAAGAAAGTTTGCTGTGAAATGTATTGTAAAAAAATCTAGCTTATTATTATTATTATTATTATTATTATTATTATTATTATTATTATTATTATTATTATTATTTCAGGAATTGATAGGTTTATCAGATGCTCTCCAGGTGGATATTTTATGTGAACTACTGGAAATAATCTTACAAAGTGGAGACCTATCAGAAGAAAAACTAAATAATCTTGCTGTTAGTTTGTTAACTCTAATAAACAATATATCTCCAAATGCAAAATTAAAGGTTAGTTTCGAATATAGTTTTATTATTTTATATTACTTAATATTTATGTCATATATAATGTTAATCTAAAATATTAATATAAAATACTAAAAGTAAATTTTAATCTTTTAATAGATTTTTTTTTTAAAATATATATGTAATTTTTATTTATTTATGTAGTTAACTAGTCTTTATAATTCCTTTAATTAGCAAAACCAATAAAAGATCTATTTTATAAAGTTTATAAATGTATTTATAAGCAAATATAAAAACATGTTCTTGATGTAGTGGTATCCCGGCTCAGTCTATTGACAGTCGCAACGCATAGGGCCAGGCTTCTGTCCCTCTTCCGGATCATAATCAGCTGTGACCTAGAGAAGTTACCCCTCATAGATTCCCCCTCTTAAATAAAAAAAATATATACAGTATATATTGTGTTGTATACTGATAATTAAATAAAAATAAATCAATGTTTTATTTATCATTTATATTTAGATCTTAATGCTATTTAATTTAATATTTAATAATATTTAATATTTAATATTTAATTTATTATTAAAAAATTATTTAAATTGAGCTGTATAACTTTCAAATTTTCAGTTTGCACCTCTTGTAATAGGACTTGCAATTTAAACTTATAAATAATGTTATTTGTATTTCATCTTATAGAATTGGAAGATTACCACGCCACCTACGCGGTTACCAAAAACTTTTGAATACATCGTTTCAAAACTAGTTTAAAAGAATATTAAAGGCAACATGTGTGTTGAAGAAAATTATAAAACCACATTGGACGACCTCAGTCTTACACCTTTAAAGTTAAAGTAAATGAATTTAAAATATTAACCCTAGAACAGTGTCTTGGGGTCTTAGAGACCCCACGCACCTCCGAATTTTCATTCCCCCTTTAATAACTTTTAAGGGGAATGGGTGATTTCTCCACAAATGCACTGTCTTTCAGTCTGCTTCGAGCAGTTGAAATGTGCGGGAGGGTGTTTTCGTAGCTCTGACTGTTTTTGAATGAACGCTATTTTGGGGTTATCAGGACCCCATGTCGAGGGCAATGTGTTGTTAAATATATAAAATAGACATTTTTAGCTTGCAACGTTGAAATAATTGCTAGTAATAATTCCCATTATATATATCATTATAAACATATATATATTTATTATATACATTTATGTACATAATATAATATTATATAATATTATATATATAATATTTAATATATAATAATATATATATATAATATATTATATTAATATATATAATATATATATATATATAATTATATATATATAATAATAATGATATATTATATTATATATATATATATATGTATATAATATTATATATAAAATATATATTATTATATATAATAAGATATTTATATATAATATATATATATATATATAATATATATATATATATATATATATATATATATATAATATATATATATATAATATATTATTCAAATCAGAGTTTATCAGTCCAAATGACAAATGATGTAGTGAAAATAAATATACATACTTAGTTTCAACCGTGATGTTTAGCCCGTATATATATAAATATTATAATATATATATATATATAATATATATAATATATATTATAATATATATATATATATTATATATAATAATATTATATATATATATATATATATATTATATATATATAATATATAATATATATATGATATATATATTTTACAAATAGCCAAATTAATGAAAATTACTGGTAATAATAATAAATAATATAAATATATATATATATATATATAAATATATATATATATATATATATATATTTATATATATTAGATTATATAATATATATATATATTAAATATAATATATATATATATATATATACTATATATAATATATATTATATATATATATATACTATTTATCAAAATTGGGTTATCGGGTCACATGACAAATGTGATATAAATCTTAGTTTCAATGGTTGATTTTGCCAGAGTTTTTTCCATTATATATATTAATATATTATATATATATAGATATATATTATATATATATATATTATATATATATATATATATATATATATATATATATATATATATATAATAAATATATATAATATATATATATATATAATATATAATATATAGATATATTATATATAGTATATATATATATAGATATATAAGTATATATATTGCTGCCAAGCCTTATTGGTTGCCTGGATGGTTCAATATTGAATAGAATCGGGCTTTGCTGATATTGTGGCATCGCCGTCTACGGCTATTAACTTATACAGAAAGTAATAGGATACCGATTGATGCGGGCTAAAATATACGCAACTGCGGAAAATGGAAAACTTGGAAAGTTGGAAAATCTGACAAATCTTTAAAAGTGAAAACTGAAAAATTAGATATTGGTGCAATCCTTGGAGATTTTTTTTTTTTCAAAAAACAAATATATATATATATATATATATATATATAGTATATATATATATATATATATAAATATATATAATATATATAATATATATATATATATATATATATAGTATATATAATATATATATATATATATAATATATATATATATATATAGTATATATATGCAACCGTCTGATGGTGCCTCCGCCGCTGCCTTCTCGGAATCGGAGACTTTTCACGACACAATGCCCCAAGTGATGGGGCTGAAGGCCAAACCCTTGAAATGATGCGATAGAGGCGAAAACTGTGGCACCCATTTGGTGATCTTTAACCTCGCACGCAAAAGAGAATCAACAAAGTAATACTCAAAGTTATAAGGAAGCACGTCTAAAAATAGGAAATGTATGTTATGCAGAAAAGTTAAAAGGAGATAAAACATGGAAAGTAAAGAGGGAAGGATCTAGAAAGAGTAAGGGAAAATGAAGAATAAGAATGAATGGTGTAGGAACCCCTGAGGAGGTCCCCCAACTGCAAATTAAAAAGAGGAAGAAGTGCCCGTGAGTGCATAAGAGAATGGGAGAAATGAAGAAGAGGAATGTAGGAAAAGAATGAGAAGGATGAAGAATTAAGAAGCAGAAAAGTTGGTCCGGCACCGGTGCTGCGTTACCGGTGCGGTTGCCGCAGTTATTAATAGTGGTGTCCTTATTATATTTATATATGTCCATCTCCAAAAGGAAACTTCTTTTGTAAGTTGAACTCGATATTTCAGTTATTCCCTCAAAAATTCAAGTAGTTCAAACTAGGATTGGCCGACGCACCATGTGCAGTGTGGTGTGCAGTGTGGTGCGGTGCGGTGTGGTGCGTTGTGGTGCGTTGTGCGCTTATTTTGGTGTGGTGTGTTACGCCACACAAATCCAGGGTATCGGTGTTGTTAAATTTTTTAAAATATAGAAGGCGGATGGCAGTGCGGTGCGTGTGTGGTCATTTTGAGACTGTGGTGCAAGTTTGCGCCACACAAAATCCAGCGTACCGGTGTGTGCAATTTTTAAAAGTATAGAGGCGCGTATGCTGCGGATGCGGTTGCGCGTGCGCCGATAAAACAGTAGAGGCGGTGTGGTTGCCGACGAAAGATGGCTTTGGGTGTGGTGCGGTGCGTGTGCGTCGTTACCCTGTGCGGTGCCGTGCGGTGCGCAAAATTCCGTTGCTCGGTCAGCCCTACTTCAAAGTTAACTTAATTCAGCAAGTATTACAACTACGACATTTCATTTATGTTACAAGGTGACTTCCGCATGTTGCAGGAACTTCAAAAACTTTCAGTAAAAGAAACCATACCCCTCAATTAGAAATGCTTTGTGTGATGTCGCACCGATTTAGTCAAGAATTTTTTTTTTTTTACATTTTTTCTCATGGGTGTAACTTTTTTGTATTTATTCAAGATTTTTTTTTTTTTTTTTTTTTTTTTTTTTTTTTTTTTGCCACTGTCATCATGATTTATCATTAAAGAATACATTAAGTTAGGAAAAATTTTTAACTTAAATAACGATATTTTTGATTGCATATTTTCCCTCTTCGGATGAATTTAGCCCTCAATTCACAAAGTACGTTTGAAAAATCAAGTCACCATTCGTAGGGTTAAAAAAAGGGAGAGTAGAATATTTTTGCAGTGTAATTACCCAATAAAATATGCAAGAATTTCAGTTTTGAAACATTTTAAATCCAATGTTAATTTCATTTCTTTTTAAATAAAGTTTTGTTTATTTTTTTTTTTTTTATTTTTATTATTATTATATTATTATTAGTTATTTATTTATTATTATTATTATTATTATTATATTATTATGTATTATTATATTATTATATGATGATTATTATTATTAAACACCTCTTTTGAGGGTACTCGCCGCCTCTCATACGAGAGGACGCTGGTTCAAATCCTCCGCGTAGCAGTTGGAGTTTTATCTACCTGGGGGCAAGCATTAAAACTCTACTGCGAACACGTGATGGCGCTTGGTTTGGGATAGCCGGGCCTTAAAGTCGATTTCCTGTGGTCCCCCCGTGTTACCCCCTGCATAGGGGATAAAGCACGTTAATATTAGTTTTATTATATTATTATTTATTATTATTATTATATTATTATTATTTATTATATTATATTATTATTATTATATTATCTATTATATAATTATTATTATTATTATTATTATTATTATTATTATTATTTTACAGAATAATTTGAAGCTTATGTTCGAAGAGAAAAGAGAAGTGCAAATAATTAAAA
>JABUQX010092325.1:20000-27141 GCA_015478945.1 Trachelipus rathkii | reverse complement strand
TAAGAATTCTCCTCATTTTTCAAAAATCTTTCTTTCTTCTGACTCACTTGCTTCTTCTATCTACTTCTTACACACTACTTTTCGAAGATATGCACCTCACATATACTCTGAAAACTACTTCACCATCTAGATTCCGGTGGCATTCAGTCTCATAAAATAACACGAAATGAAGATAGCCCATTCTAAGGAGAGAGAACATTCCCTTAATCCCTTCAGCCTCTCCCCATAAACTCATTACCCTCATAAGCAAGAAATCTATCCTGTATGCAACTAACTTTACACACTCTTCAGCGATAGCGCTACGCTACTTTTTACACTTACAGGGTGCCCAACTCTCGTGAGCTCATTACCTCAATGGTGAACTTCCAACATGTACTTATATCAGCTACTATTACTTTGTTAGTTTTGTAAACTATATTGCGATTTATTATACTCAACATCCTCTCAATTAACTTTATTCTTGCTTCCAAACACTGATAGTTAGTTTCCGATTGCTGCTTATATTCACATCTAAATCTTTTTTTTGTGCCCCAAGATGAAGCGCAAACTCCCATTCATATCGGAAGTTCAAATCTTTTTAGTTTGAGTTACCTAAATGAAGAACCTTGCACGTTTTACTATTAATTAAAATTTTATTTGGCCACTTATCTGGTCGACCTAAGAAGTTTATCAAGATCACATTTCTGTAACTGTTATATCACTCCTATCATTATTCTTTTATTTAAGGTCAACACCTTTGGTATCGATCCTGCAAACTTAGAAACACTTACATTTGACATGCCTTGAATTATACTCACTATATTACTATATATCTATATACATATATATCTAATATAATATTACTCTAATCTAATATATAGTACTAATCTCCTCTATATCAACTACTAATCTATCTCATTACTATATCAGTCTCTATTACTCTAGTCTAGCTATATCTACGTCTCTATATTCATATTAGATGTCTTCTTATTAACTAACAATATAAATAGTATACTTCATAGTAACAAGTATAATGCGCTTATTCACTTTGATAGGTCGAATATATAATATATATAGTAGCCTGAACAGACAATTAAGTAAACTATATATTGATACTAACTTTTTAGTAGTAAATATTAAAAACTTGCTCTCCTTACATACAGTTTATACTTATCCAAATCTTTAAATAAATTTATATATTTATTCACACTAAGCTAGTGTTATTAATTAAAAAATAATCTATGATAAAAGCTAAATATATTATGTATTATAATTTTATATTATTATGGTATGTATAAATATATTTATATTAATAAATTTTAAATGTAACTATTAAAATTAAATAAATAATTATAAATATATTATAATAATTAAATATAGTAATAAATAATAATTAATAATAATAATATAATAATAATAATTTTAATTTAATCTTTAATATAAATTTAAACATATATATAACTATAAATACTAATTCTGTTAAAATATCATATTATTAAAATATATTTACACTTTATAAATTTAACCTTAATATTAAAACCATAGAAATAATTAAATTAACAATTTTAAAACCTATCACGAAATTATTTAAACTGAACAATGGTATATGGTAATCTAATTCTTCATAATTAAATAATAATCAATAAATTAAGAAGTAATTAAATATTAATAATATAATAATAAATAATATAATAATTGAAGTTGTTCTAATTCTTTATTATAACTAACTAAAAATATAGTATAATAATATATAATATATAAGTTTAAATATAAATAATTTTAATTGTTAATATAAAATATTAAATAAAAAGTAAATAATGTCCTAATAAATAATTAATAATTAATTAAATTACTATAATAATAATTAATACACTTTATATATATAATTAATATTTATAAATATAATATATAAATATATTATAAATATATGAAAATATTATATTATTAAAAAACTTATTATAAAGATATATGAAAAAAGAGTATAATATCAATATTATAGTGATTAATATTACATATATATATAATATATATATATATATATATGATATAAGTATATAGTATACTATATATATATATATATAGTATATTAATATTAATATATATAATAATAATAAACTATAATATATATATATTCTGTCCAAAAGTTAAGTGTATACATGATGTCGCATTCTAATTCTATGTGTTGGAACTTGCATGAAATACAAGTTATTAATACTATTCACCTAGTCTCAAAAGTTAAGTATGACCCTGTTGCTATAGGTTGACTACACAAGACTGTTTACCAATATTGATTTCTTCCTAATATTGTTCATAGCAGTAACCGGAAGTATCAATTTTCCAGTAAAGTGATGATTTAGTATCACGTAGATACAGTATTTTATGAGATTTGTGTTTCCTGTATTGAATTAAGCGGAGTGAGCCGAATCACATCGGTACCAAAGCATGACCTAACATAATCCCGGTCATTCTGTGCAAAGTTTATGGAAGAAGAGTAACACGAATGACTCATGGAGCACACTCTCTGGGCAGTATGGATCGGATTGAGGTCGCGGGGGGGCTGAAGGAGACTTGTAATGTGCCGGTTTTGTTCCGCCAGAAATCCATAATTGCAGGGAGCTACACGTGCGAGATGGGAGTGCGTATATCACGAGTGCTATATAGTCGTATGTATTTAATTATATAATAATATTATATATATATATATATAAACCCAGACAGAAGCTGGTGCAATCGACTGCGACCTTATGAGTAAGGTAAAAGTACAGGACTCCCACATATTTTTCTGAAAAAAATTCTAAGTCCAAAATCAATATATCGTCGTATATGTCACTTATGATAATATTAATTATAATATATATATAATAATATATACATTAATAATATAATTTAATGTAATGAATAATATAATATAATATGCGTAAAATATAATAGTAATATATAGACCTATATATGCATATAGATATGATTTGATGTTTTGGCACTTAGATTTATTTCAGAAAATATGTGGGAGTCCTGATGCATACTTTAACCCGGTATAATATATATATACTATATACTATATACTATATATATAATATGAATATGATATATATATATAATATCATATACATATATATATATATATACTAATATATCATATATATAAACTATATAGGGTGGTCTCAGAGTTACGGTTACAGCGGTGTATCACTGTACGGGATGTTAAGTATGAAAATGTGTAGCGAATATAAGTTCGATTATTTAATTCACTAAGGAGGATGGGATATGTTACGTGGTGTCTGCACACGCGTAATACGAAAACCGAGCACAAACATGTGAATGTCGAATGGGATGATATATTTTTATGGCTTCTGTGAAATGCACAATAAAAATGAGGTGGGCTCTTCCGCTCTGACATTTTTTGATACGGTTCTTCTTTTCCACGCGAAATGTGCCCATAACGCGTCAATGTTACAACAATAGTTTTAACGTGAATGTGAAAAAGTTGAAGAAAAAAATGGGTGTATACAAGACAGCTCATAATATCGATATATGTAATGTAATAAAGTTGTTAATAGTTTCATAACAAATTTACACTCTATGAATCTTATCCCCAATCATGGCAAGAAGGGAGAAGAATGTCAGGTCGTTTCAAACCTCTGTAACCATACAGTATTTACCAAATGTTCGAGAGACGCCTCCATCACACTGCGAAATACCTTGCCTCAGCTCTGGCGCCAGGTTTCTCAGTTGCATGCAAACTGGACAGTGAAGCAGGGGTCGATTTCCCCTACATGGCGGTTGGTAATTCGACGGCGGAAGATCATCGGGCGAAGGTTTACATGGGTCATTAAGCCCAGGCGTCACACGGTATGTTTGAGATACCCCACAGAAAGTAGTCCAGTGGTGTTAAGTCGGGGGAACGGCGGTCAGTGCCAATGTAAATTGACCAGATCCTTCTGATTCTCAATCTTCCGCGGAAAAGTTTCTGTCGAAGGATAGGTCGTCACTCATAGACTGCATTATTGCTGGGCAGCCGCCATCAATGTTAGTAATATATTCCTTCCGTTTGTGTTCTTAAAGGTACTATCACTTCAGGAGTTCTAGACAAGGAACGGTCTGCAGGAAAATTGGATGGTAACCGCTGTCCCTGTCAAATTTCCCTCGGAAGAAACTACGGCACGATAATCCTGACTATTGTGTTACCACACAACCAAACGTTGACTGAACGTATGAGACCTGGTGTGATTGGCTAGTGAAATGTTAGAACGGGGGTGTTTCTTTCCGGCCCAATGTCTGAAGTTCCAACTGTTATACATACCGTTATTGGTAAAGCGAGATTCAGCGGTCCATAAGATATTTTCCAATAAGTCCGGTACATCCATTAGAAGCCAATCAATGACAGCTATGGAGATCCCAGCCGCCCTTTTTGGTAACTCGCCACGCATGCATAGCCATGCGCAATGTAGTGCTATATGCGTACAGTGTTTGTATGCAACACGAATCCAGTCGTAAGGTTCCTTCGATATTCCCAAGACCGAAGCGTAGCCTGCCGTAATGGAGGACGTTGGATTTCCCATCGGTGTATAGCAGATCGTCCCAGTACGGATTGTCGAATGTACGACACGATTCCCCCTCCCGTAAATGTGATGAGGTTGTACCTTGAAAGCCGTCTGTAAAACTCTATTGGAAGCAGGTGGCCTCGGCGGCGTCGATGTGGAATAACCGTTGTCCGCATATTCTGGCTCAGCTCTGCGAGCACTCCTGGTTTTGCGTAATGTACACCTCCAACATTTTACGCTTTTCGTCCTGCGTATACCGGTCACGTGGCATGTTCCAAATGTATGGCTCTGCCTAAACAAACCACTCTGAAGTTATACGTTTCACTACACACTTTATTACGCAGTTCATGCAGGTTATGACACTACGCCTCCCATACTGATGGCTGTTAGTTGTTGTAACAACATTCAACACTGCCGTATTTTAATTAGGCTACAATTAGTACATATCAATGTAATCTAAAAAAGGGTATGCTTAATGTATTTTAATTTAAATTCCATTTGTTAGCTGTAACAGATTATTTTTCAATACTATTGGATTATGCCTAATTTGTATTTTTAGATCCTAATTATTTCATATTGACATCGTTCGGCTTTTGTACGCCACATGAGTTTTACGGAGGACTCTAGTTGTTTATTGGTACCATTGCGGTGGAAATACGAAAAACCATATCAAATAATGTTAAGAGGAAGAAGCCGCACCTCATTTTTTATGATGCATTTCACAGAATGCTCCATAAAAAATATATGCATCCCATTCGACACTCGCATGTTTGTTGCGCGGTTTTCATATTGCGCGTGCGCAGACACCATCGTAACATATCCCATCCTCCTTAATAATTAAAATATTCGAGACTTTATATATTCTAACACATTTTCATGCTTAAACATCCCGTACGGTGATACACCGCTTTAACATAACTCGTTCAAGTCATATTTTGTATTATATATAATATATATATATATATATATATTTTATATCATATATTATATACGTATATATATTATATATATACTATATATTATAATTATATAGTATATATATAATATAATATATATATATATATCAGAGGTGGCGCGTTCCGCAATGTTAAGTCCCAATTCCGCAATTGGGACTACCAAAACTAAACTTACGTAATTACGAATTGGATAATTTGAAAAATGTTTGCGTGAATTGCAGTTAGCGGAAATGCTTAGTAAAATCGTGCGCAAATAATTTCCGGTATTTCGCAATTAGAGGACATATATAATTTTTTTTGGAATTTCAGTGGAATGCAAAAATTTAAAGTAATTGACTTAGTAAAAGCATCGTTGTACCTCTTACTGATTTTTCGAGCAATCAGGTTATTTTTTTAAAATTCTTTTATTTTATTAAAAGTTTTTTAATAAGGTAATAATTAACAAAAACCTGCTAAAGGCTTCAAAATGGCATTGAATAAAGTTTGAATCAAACAATTTAGTCTTTTACTTTTATACAAATTTTCTTAAAGCTTAAGTTTTAATGAATATAATTTATGAACACGTGTTCGCTCAGCCAATTTCAGATAAAATGTTATTGGTACAGGTAAACATAAATGAGTGAATAAAGCATAATAATAACATAACATTGGTACCACAATCATCGAAAGTCTAAACAAACGTAATAGTATATAATATATATATTATATAATATATATATAATATATATATCTATAATTATATAATATATAATATATATATATATAATATATATATATTACTATATATACTATATATCATATATATATATATTATATATATATACTTATTATATAATTATATAATTTTCAAATTATTTGGAATATTTTCCCAAACACGAGAAAGAACCTACTAGGGAAGTACACTATCTGAGTTATCGCGGCCGGATAACATGAATCCGGCCGGATACCGGGATAGTCAAAAATCTTTGATCTGAGTTGGGCCCACCTTTGCTCCTAATATATAAATATATATATATAATATATATATATATATATATAATATATATTATATATATATATATATATATATGTATATATATTTATTATATATTATATATATATACACATTATATATATATATATATAAATATATATATATATATATATATATATATATATATATAAAGTATCATATATTACCTATACGCTATTATATAAATATATATGTATATAATCTATATTATATATACTATATATATATATATATCATATATATATATATATAAGTATAATATATATATTATATATATATATATAATTATATATTATATATATAATATATTAAGTATAATATATATATATATATATAGTATATATACTATATATATATATATATTATTATAGTATATATATATAATATATATACTATAAGTAATAATTATATATATATTATATATATAGTATATATATAATATAATATATATAGTATATATATACAATATATATATATATATTATTATAAATATTATATATATATATATACTTATAGTTATATAGATATATATATATAAGTATAATATATATATATATATTATACTATATATATATATACTATATAATATATAATATATATATAGTATATAATATATATATATATAATATATATATATATAATATCATATTTAT
>JABUQX010092325.1:12500-15000 GCA_015478945.1 Trachelipus rathkii | reverse complement strand
AATAAATAATAATAGATAATATTAATAATTAATAATAATAATAATAATAGATAATAATAATAATAATAATAATAATATAATAATAATAACAATAACTACTACCACTACCACCACCACCACTACTATAATAATAAGTATAATAATAATAGTAATATAATAGATAAATAATAATAATAATAATAATAATAATAATAATATAATAATAATAATAATAATAATAATAATTAATAATAATATAATATAATATATAATAAAATGATTAATTGTAATAATTTAAAATTGTTTAAGATCCATAATAATGTAATAAATAAAAATAATATTAAAATAATAATAAATAATTAATAATAATATAATAATATAATAATAATAATAATAAGTAATAATATATAATAATAATAATAATAATAATAATAATAGTATATTAATAATAATAATAATAATTATAATGAAACTGGTTAAGTAATAAGTAATAATAAATAGAAGTAATAAATAATAATAATAATAAATAATGAAATAATAGATAATAATAATAATAGATAATGATTAGATAAACAATTGAAGAATAGGTAATTTAACCATAATAACGATAATATAAAAGTAGCGTTAAACAAATTAATAATAATAATTAATAATAATAAGAAGAGTATAATGATAATAATAATAATAATGATAATAATAATAATAATAATAATAATAAAAATTAATAATAATAATTAATAATGAGTAGGAATTAATAACAAAATATTATTATAATAATAATATAATTACAATCACAATTATAATTACAACCACTACCATAATTACTACAATAAAATAATTAATATTAATAATTAATAATAAATAAATAATAATAATAAATAATAATAATAATAATAATAATAATAATTACATAATTAATAATAATAATAATAATAATAATTAATAATTAATAATTATAATTATATAATTAATAATATATAAAATAATAATAAATAATATAAGAATAAATAATAATAATAATTAAAAATTAATATAAGTATGATAATAATAATAATAATAACTAAAATAATAATAATAATAATAATAATAATAATAATAATAATATAATAATAATAATAATAATAATAATTAATAATAATAATAATATAATCAATAATATAATGGTTGTTAGCTAGCTTTTACATAGGTTGAATCGTTGAGTTAGTTATTTATTAATATTTATTTAGATAATACGTTTTTATTTTTTTAGCAAAAGATTTGGTAGAGTTTTCCGTTTTGATGTCTTGTGGCATTGAGTTGTAAAGTTTAGCTGCTTTGTAGCTGACACTTTGAGTGGCTTTTTTAGTCTACAGAAGGGTGGGTTTATGTAAGTATTATTTTCTTAGATTTATTGATTTGCTTCGCGCCTTGCTTGGTTGAAATGAAAATTTGTTAGCAAGAATTCACATGCATTATTATGGATAATTTTATGTATCTCTTTCAGGAGTGATATATTTAGCAAGTCTTTAAACTGCAATATCTTTAGGTTTTTGAATAATGGTTGAGTATGGCTGTAAAAGTCCCTTGTATTGCTAATGAGGCGAATAAATCGCTTTTGGATTACAGTTACAGGGTGGATTACCGAGTTACTTGTGGTACCGTAGATAGGAAGACAGTAAAGTAAGTGGGGGTGTATTAGTGCATAGTATATTTTTCTAAGAATGGAAAGAGGTACAATATTTTTTAATTTTATTAGCATATACATGTATCTCGACAGTCTGCTAACTAGGTTGTTAATATGATCTTTAAACGTCAGCTTTTCATCGATTGTTATTCCTAGTATTTTAGCGTTTGTAGCCCTATTTAGTTCTACATTGTTAATTTTAATATTTAAATCGCTAATTTGTTTGTTGCTAAAAATAATGTAAGATGTTTTACTTAAATTTAAAGATAGCTTATTAGCATCTATCCATTTCATTATTTTTGTTAATGTGTCAACTCCTTTGCGAGATAGAGACTCGGCATTTTTGTCATTTATTAATATGGAGGTATCGTCAGCAAATGATACTGAAAAAGCGTCATGAGAGTTGAACAGATCATTTGTATATAGGGTAAATAGAAATGGTCCAAGAATTGAGCCCTGGGGTACGCCAGTAGATGTTTGAAGCGTGGCTGAAGTAGTTTCATTTAGTTTTACGTATTGAGATCTCTCCTTTAAGTAGCTTTTAAACCATTGTAAGTTTGTTCCTTCAAAACCCATTTTGTTCATTTTACTTAGTAGTATGTCATGATCAATCATGTCAAAAGCTTTTGTGAAATCTAATAATAATAACAGGGAGGAGTCTTTATTTTCTATATTTCTGTAAAGTTTTTCGGTTAAGCAAATGAGGGCATCAGCAGTTGAGCGTCCTTTTCTAAATCCAAATTGTGAATCACTGAGAATGTTGTTTGATATAAAATATTCTGTTATCTGATTGAAAATTAATTTCTCAAATATTTTACTAATCGTATTTGTGATAGCTATTGGTCTGTAATTTTTTGC
>JABUQX010092324.1:37500-39998 GCA_015478945.1 Trachelipus rathkii | reverse complement strand
CTATTCACTCATATGCCGATGACTCGACCCTTCATTCTTCAACTCATTTCAATTCTGCTCCCTCTTTTACTTCTAGAATTGCCTCTCGTCTTAATCTTTCCGATTCTATTCTCACTGATCTGGATAGAATTTCCGGGTGGGGTCGTCTGAACCTTGTGAAATTCAATTCTTTAAAAACTCAACTTCTTCAAATCTCCCTCTCTAAGACACCTTCTAACTTTCCTATCTCTTTCGACGGTTCTCTCGTCTCTCCTGTCGACAATATAAACATCCTTGGCCTTAACATAAACAAAAAAATGTCTTGGAAACCTCACATCACAACGGTTGCTAAGGTGGCCTCAAAGAAGCTGGGAGTTCTGTTTAGACTGCGAGACTTTTTTTCCTCTTCACAGTTACTCCAGTTATACAAGGGCCTCATCCGCCCTTGTATGGAGTACTGCTCTCATATCTGGGGGGCTCAGGTTTCACCCGGCTTTTGGATAGGGTCGAGTCAAAGGCAAAAAGACTTATAAACTGTCCGTTTCTTTCTAGTTCACTTGACCCTCTATCTTTGCGGCGCGATGTTGGTGCTTTATCTCTTTTCTATAGGTACCGCAGCGGCAAGTGCTCGAGGGAACTTTCCACTCGCGTGCCACCACCTTTAAGACGCCCTCGTAGCACAAGGGGTGCTGTGTCGGCACATGAGTTTTGTGTTGATATTAGCAACTCCAGACTAGTTCGCTGCGGTGCCTCCTTCTTTCCTGCCACCTCTGTTCTGTGGAATTCTCTTCCATCTTCTGTGTTTCCTACTCAATTTAATCTCCCTCACTTTAAAGCCCGCGTCTGTGCTCATCTGCGTAATTTGCGTTAGTTGAGGTTTTGTTGATTTTAACACCCCCTCCTTGAATAGGGCTTTGCCCGTGAGCGGTGGTGATAACTGTAATATATATATATATATATATATATATATATATATATATATATATATATATATATATATATATTATATATATATATATATATATATATATATATATATATATATATATATATATATATATATATATATATATATATATATATATATATATATATATATATATATATATAGTTTTTGTATATATATATATATATATATATATATATATATATATATATATATATATATATATATATATATATATATATATATATATATATATATATATATATATATATATATATATATATATATATATATATATATATATATATATATATTGGCAAGAACTTATTGTTAATTAAAGTTTGTCTTCAATATATGTAGGAGAAATGGAAAAAAAATATAATTCTAATTTGAAGTCTCTCAAATTACATTGTTTTCAACTTGATCATTTTTTCGAAGATAAAATTTTTTTTTTTTTTTTTAAATGTTTTCTTCCTTTTAAATACTTTCTATTAACGGTAAGAATCTTGTTATTAAGCCGAAAGCCTTTATAAAATTCAATTATTAAAATGTCCAAAAAAAAGAAAGAAATTGATGTCCTTAAAATGTTCCAAGATACTTTTTTAAAATAAATTTTCGAGAGATTATTGGAACACTGTATAAAAGCCCTAATTATTAAAAGAGATTATAGACGTATTATAAAGACTTCTAAAATTAAAAACGATGATATGTAATTCGGTCTCATTAGAACAAGACAATTCTTAGTTGCTTAAAAGCGTACAAAGATGTTATCACATAGTTTATAAAGATGTTAAAAAAGATTTCAATAATTTTTTGAATGTTTTATTAATGGATTTCGTTATATGTTATTTTATTTAATGATTTCAGGTAATGACTATCATTAACGGAATGGCTTTTGAATATTGAGACGCGAAAATGAACATCCTCTCTCACATAAACTCTCTCTTTCTCTCATTATCTAATTTAAACACAGTCACAGAATATAAATATACAAATTAATTTATAAAGAAAGAAGTGAGCAATTTTTTATTCCCAAATAAATTATATTATAAATATTTTTGAAAATTATTTAAGAAAAATATTTCAATAGAAGAAATATAAAATAAGGTAAAAATAATATTATAAAAAATGGTTTATTTTTTATTTTAAACAAATATTTTAATTTATATTATTGCATCTATAAATTAATTTAACCCCAAAGAAATAAAACCGTTAAAATTGTGAGCGAGGCTTTCGAAAGGATCAACGCCTTTCCTCATTCAGGCTCACTTTATTAAAACTACTAAAATAATAATTGCAAAAGTTGCAATTCCAACCAATTGGTTGATTTATCTATTACGTAATGTTATTGTTTAGATTTTTAACAAACTTTGAAAAATGTTTTAAGAACATTATTTGTAAAATCATCTATTAAATTATTATTACAAGAATTAAAATTTTTAAAATTTTTGATAAGAAATGATTCTATGAACTGTCTCCTGTGCACATCATTTTCGGAAGAGATCAAACACATATTTCTAGACGTAGATTTTGTGGTCTAGGCATTATAGGATTCTAGAAGAACATCCTCAAA
>JABUQX010092324.1:10000-35000 GCA_015478945.1 Trachelipus rathkii | reverse complement strand
TTGAAAGGTGGACCCTGAGTTGCTTTAAGGATTATTACGACAGATTTTTAAAAACACACTTTAATTATTTAAAAACATTAAAACAGATAAAATAGACAAGCTTTCGTTAATATAACCTTTTTCGAGTCTGAAGTCCGAATAAGCAATGGGAGCAAAATCTCTTTTATATTTTGGGATGTAGACAGCTATTAGTCGGTTGGTTGGTCCAGCAGCAAACTTTTGTAGAATGGTGATAGTTTCATGAACTCATTTTGAATTGAGTCAATCCTGCACTCTCCAGGGCAGCGGTTATAATTGGGGAAATTGTAAAGGCAAAAGGCTTCCGTGATTTTTCTTTTGGTTGCATCTTGAATATTTCTAATGTTTGTCATTATTGTAATTTGTTTTTGGTGGTTTGTTGTAAATCGGTGATATGTTAGGCTGAGTTTTCCGTGGTGTTTTTCGAGGTCATGTTTGTGTTGTTTTTTTCTTCGTGTAAAGTCTATGGTTTCACCGTAATAGTGACTATTGCAAGTAGTGCAGGGAATTTTATATAAAAAAGGAGGGTTATTGGATTTTTGATTGTAGGGGGTTTAAGAACTTTTCTTTATTTAAAAATTTTTTTTGGTTGGGTGGAGTCGTATGTGTTTGGGGTAAAATGTTTTTTTATGTGGTGATATGTTAATGTTAGGTATGGGAGGTATGTTTTTTGTTGTATGTTGTCTTGTGTTGTGTTTAATTTGTGGTATTTTTTTCTTGCTTTTTTTATGATGTTTGTTTTATAATGTTAATTTGCTGTATTTTAATTTTTAAAAAGGTGTTTTTTATCAATTTGTGTTTCTGTATAGGAATGCAGGGAGCAGATTTTAAAAGCACGAAGGTATAAGGATGAAAGGGTACCTATTTTTGTGTTGTGTGTGTGAGCGGAATACCAATGTATGTAGGAAGGATTGGAAGTGGGTTTTCTGTAAACAGTGAAAGAAGGTTTAGTAGAATGGTCTGAAATTATGAGAGTGTCTAGGAAAGGAATAGTGTTGTGGTTGAAGGTTTCCATGGTGAATTGTATGTCAGTATGTAAGGTGTTAATGTAATTTAGGATGTGTGTGGGGTTGGTTGCGTGAGGTAAGGCAGCGAAAATATCATCCACATACCTTAACCACACGCAGCCAGAAAAAAGTTGATGAGGAAAGATGTAGTAATGTTCTAATAACTCCATATATATGTTACTGAGCATGGGAGAAAGTGGGGAACCCATACTCAGTCCATGTTTTTGTTTATAGAATTGTTTATCAAACTGAAAATAGTTGTGTTGTAAAGTGAGTAGGATGAGTTGTTTCAGGGTAGAGAAAGGGAAGGTGAAAGTAATGTTATTGTCATTTATGTATTTTGTTAAGAGTTCTAAAAGATGTGGGACTGGGACAGAGGTGAAAAGTGACACAACGTCATAACTTACAAAAGTATGTGTTTTAGTGTTAAGAGATATGGTTTTGTTTTTGAAAGTCATCTTGGTATTTTTAAGTGGGATGTTAGAAAATTGTACCTAAAAGGTTTTAACATGTTTTTGACAAAGCCATTGTTGTGTTTATAAGTATTACCTATAGTTGTTTGACTATGTTAGGGCGTAAAGGTGTGTTTTGTTTATGTGTTTTTGGTATTCCGTAGAATTGAAGGTATGTTTGTCATATATGCTTTAAGTTGTCGTCTGTAACTGAGAGATGTTTCTTAAGTATGTAGGATAAGAAGAGTTAAATATTGGATTGGAAGTTGACATGGATTTTTTGTCAGTTGTTTCGTATGTAGAGTGTGTTGGTAATGTGTTGCATTTAGTATGTAATCAGTACTATTTAAAATAACTATATTATTTTAAATAGTACGATTACATTACTAAATGCAACACATTACTCAACACACCTACATACGAACAACTGACAAAAAATCCCAATTTCAACTTCCCAATCCATATTTAACTCTTCCTTATCTACCATACTTAAAAACCATCCCGTTACAGACACACTAAAGCAATATATGACAAAACATACCCTCAATTCTACGGAATACCAAAAACACATAAACAAAACCACACCTTTACGCCCTATCATATCCAACACTAATAGTAATACTATAAACTAGCACAATGGCTTTCAAAACAGTTAAAACCCCTTTTAGGTACAATTTACATCCCACTTAAAAATACAGATGACTTCATAAACACAAAAACATATCTCTTAACACTAAAACGCATACTTTGTGTAAGTTATGACGTTGTGTCACTTTTCACCTCTGTCCCGGTCCCACATCTTCTCAATCTTTTAACAAAATAACATAAATGACAATTAAACATTACTTTCACCTTTCCTTTCTCTACCCTGAAACAACTCATCCTACTCACTTTACAACACAACTATTTTCAGTTTGATAAACAATTCTATAAACAAAAACATGGACTGAGTATGGGTTCCCCACTTTCTTCCATGCTCAGTAACATATATATGGAGTTACTAGAACATTACTACATCTTTCCTCATCAACTTCTTTCTGGCTGCGTGTGGTTAAGGTATGTGGATGATATTTTCGCTGCCGTACCTCACGGAACCAACCCCACACACATCCTAAATTACATTAACACCTTACATATACTGACTTACAATTCACCATGGAAACCTCCAACCACAACACTATTCCTTTCCTAGACCTCTCATAATTTCAGACCATTCTACTAAACCTTCTTTCACTGTTTACAGAAAACCACTTCCAATCCTTCCTACATACATTGTTATTCGCTCACACACACAAACACCAAAAAATAGTACCCTTTTCCTAGTACCTTCGTGCTTAAATCTGCTCCCTGCATTCCTACATACAGAAACACAATGAAAAAACACCTTTTAAAAACTAAAATATCCTATTCATATAATAAAACAACACCTACAAAAAAGCAAGAAAAAAATACCACAAATTAAACACAACACAAGACAACACACAACAAAAAACATACCTCCCCATACCCAACATTAACATACACCACATAAAAAACTTTTACCCAAACACATACGAAACTCTCCATTTCTTAACAATATTTTAATTAGAAAGTTCTTAAAACCCCCTAAATCCAAAATCTAATAATCCTCCTTGTCTTATATAAAATTCCACTGCGAACACTTGCAATAGTCATATACGGTGAAACATAGAACTTACACGCAGAAAAAACACACAAACATGACCTCGAAAAAACACCCGAAAACTCAGCCCTAACATATCACCGATTAACAACAAACAACACCAAATACAACTTTACAATATGACAAACATTAGATAAATATTCAAGATGCAACCAAAAAGAAAAATCACCGTTAGCCTTTTGCCTTTACAATTTCCCAAATTATAACCGCTGTCCCCTGGAGAGTGCAGGATTGACTCAATTCAAAATGAGTTCATGAAACTATTCACCATTCTACAAAAGTTTGCTGCTGGACCAACCAACCGGACAATAAGGCTGTCTACATCCCAAAATATAAAAGAGATTTTGCTCCCATTGCTTATTCCGACTCGAAAAAGGTTATATTAACGAAAGCTTGTCTATTTTATCTGTTTTAATGTTTTTAAATAATTTTAAAGATGTGTTTTTTAAAAAATCTGTCGTAATAATCCTTAAAGCAACCTTTTAGGAACGAAAGCTCAAGAATATATATATTTATATGATCGTAATTGGAGTTGGACTCTTCCAATATTTAAAGTTATGAGACCAAATCTTAAAAGGAGCAAAATTATTTATGTGAGCTTTAACTTCCAAAGTATTTTTAACTGGCAAAAGGTTAAGTGTTGCATCTCTAAAGCTTCTTCTTGAATGCCTTTGTTAAGGACTTTCTTTAATACCTAACTACCTGTTCAAATTTAAGCGGCGTATAAATTGGTTTATTGAAGGAATGTTTGAGGTCTAAATATATTCTTTAAAAAGCATTTCCGAGTTCGTATAGACCTTACCAGTTATATCCTTCTCTTTATTGCGGATCGATCGTCTTACATTTATATTATAAAATACGGAGGATGAACAATTCTCAATATGCGACATACTCTTACGTAGTAAAAGACATCATAAAACCCTTACTTCTGTTTGAAGGTGTAAATATCTGTTGAATCATCAAAGTTTTCGCATTCGAACATACTAGTTTGAGCAATGTTTTTGTTTTTTTTTTAATGTCTGAATGAATGCTTACATCCTCATCAAAAAAACACAAAGCATTAACAGGATTATTCATGATATGGATCGCCGGATATCTCATCTATATCTACTTTTAGATAACCTGTAACCAGAAATCGATAAATTACTAGTGTCGCATAAAACCATGAAATTAAAGTTTAAAAAAAGCTTTACTTAAATATTATGAAATAATTCCGTAGATTTTTCAACAATTTGAATTTTTTTTATATTCCAAAATAGTACGTAATATTTATGGTATAAATGATCGAACAAGGCGATTAGTTAGAATTCCTCATTTGTATTTTAAACAAGAAACCTCAAAAATAATTAATTTAGTCCATTATTATAAAACCTTATATAATCTTTTGAGAAGCTTTGCATGTCACCTGTCATTAAATGTTTATAAAACAACCTCTTGTCAAAATTTCTATTTATTGAAAAAAAAAAATTGTTTTCGCTTTTTATGAATATTTATTTCTTTATCTAAACTAATTAATGAACACACACACACATAAACACACATATAAAATAATATATATACTATATAGTATATATATTATATAATATATAATATATACTATATATAATATATATATATTCTAACTATAAATATATATATATATATCATATATAACTATATATCATTATTTATATATATATATATATATATATAATATAATTTAACCTTATATATATATTATATATATAATATATATATATATATATATATAGTATATATATATATATATATATATATAATATATATATATAATATTACACACCTAATATATATATATAATATATATATATATAATATTATATATAATATATATATATATATTATATATAAATATATACTATATATATATATATAATATATATATTTATATATATATATAATATATATATATATATATATATATAGAGTAAGATATATATAAATATAGAATATATATTAGATTATAATTATTATGTAAATTAAGTAGAATTATAATATATATAGTATATAAATAAAATCAAATAATATATATATTATTGATTATACGTCACTAATAATAATAATATACATTTAGTATAGTATAATAAGTGATTTATGATATAATACTATTCCATGTAATATACTAATACCCTCCTCACTATATTATAATTCTTCAATATATTATAGTATTTAAATATATTATAATATATTATAATTAATATATAATTAATATATATATAATATATTATTAATTATACAATATAAACTAGATTTATTATATAATATGATATAATTATAATCAATATATATATATATATATTATATATATATATATATTTTAACCCCTACCCTATATATACCATCATTACTCCATATATGACAGACTACTTTCAGGAAGAGGTTTTTAAATATAAATATAGTTTTATTATATTTTATTTCACTCCATAATATATATATAATCGGTATCAATTAATTTTCGTGAGCTAATTAGCGCCTATACCTTGTATTTTTTCTGCTCCATAGTTAGGTCTTTTCATGAATCATGTGATCCAGCTAATATACTCTAATCAATAATATAATCTAATTAAATATATCTAGTCTCACTACTAATATCTATATACTAATAAATATATATATTAAATAATATATATATATTAATATATATATATATATATACTATATAATATATATTATATTATATATATATAATATTAATATATAATTTTATTAATCTATGTGCAATTTGATTTAATCCACTTAAGTTATAAACTAACTTTATAAAAATGTGTGAGTCGAGAATTTGGATAATTTATACATTAAACTGACTTTTACCTCATTATTCAGGATGACTCAACAGTTATAATTAATAATAATATCATTAAATAAATTAATAAAAAGGAGAGAGAAGGATTAAAAGTGTCACTAAATTAATTCAAACTCAATTTGAGTGATTAGATTTATTATATATTTATTACGTCTCATTATTACTTGTGTCTATGATTGGTTTAACAATATGCTAGACCAAACTTTAATAATTATGTTAAATTAAATTATATTTGTAACACTCACTCCATAATATCAAAATTTATCAAAGTGTTTAAAATTTTTAAAATATTTGATAAGAAAACATTCTTATGATACTCTCTCTTGTAGAGATTAAGCTTTAAAAGTCTGAGTTTTCCATATCTTCAAATACTTTTTTTGATTTTAAGATCCAGAGAAGGGACTGTCACAAGATTTTCTATATACCTGTGTAATTTCAGGGAGTTTTACTAACGAATTTCCTCGTAAGAATTTATATAGTATCACTCACCTACTAATATATATATAAATATTCTCAAATTTCGTGAATATCTTCTAAGCTACATTTAAAGTTAATAAAAGTTCATCACAATATATGGATTATTTTAAGGTCATTCATAATTAACTTCATTTTATTTTTTTTAATATAAACTTAACTAATAAAATGTTTTAACTGTAAGTTAAAGAATGATTTTAGATATTGCTTTTAAAGAGTATTATTATATGATACATTTTTAAATTTGAAGTGAACAGCATAATATGTATATTACATTATAATATGTATAATTCTTCGATGTATTATCACGAAGAAAAGACCAGTATAACTATTCTAACTTGAAGGAATTGGAGAATTCAATCAATTCTTTATATCGGATTATCAAAAGAACGTATGCGAAAGAAACGACGTGGAGAATTATATGTTTCTTTTGATTTCTCCTTCCGAAAAATGATAGTGAAAGCAGGTGAAGACAGTTTCCAATAAGAATCATTTCTTATTCTTAAAAATTTTAAAAAATTTCAATTCTTGTAATAATAATTTAAGAGATGATATTTACCAAATATGTTCCTTAAACATTTTTTTCAAAGTTGTTAAAAATTTAAACAATAACATTACGTAATAGATAAATCAACCAATGGTTGAATTGCAACTTTTTGCACATTATTATTTTTAGTAGTGTATTAATAAGATGAGCCTGAATGAGGAAAGGCGGTTAATCCTTTCGAAAGCCTCGCTCACAATTTTTAACGGTTTTATTTCCTTTGGGTTTAAATTATATTATAGATTTGCACACGGTCATAGTGTTTTCAACATCATGTAGACAATATCTTTGTGCTATATATTTAGTTTAAAGATTTATATATATATATTTAGAAATTTCTAGCATATATATATACCTTATTATTACATAAAATCACAGATTTATAAAAATAAAAATACTCTATCAACACATAGTAACAATATATCTAATGTTACAATTGTTATACTATATTCATTTATATAATTACCGTTTTTAGTATTATTATTATTATTAATACTATATAGTATTATGTTAACACATTTGTTTATAGTATAAACATCAACAATACTTGTTCGTTTGCAAGAGTCGGTTTGTGTTCTCAGAATCTCTGTAATACGGACTAGAACTATTATTGGATGAGAGGTTTGCTTGGCAACTTTCATTTTTGATATTTATAATATTCTTTTATTGATCAAATCTAGAATAATATTCATTCACCTGAGTATATGAGGCCGGTTTTGAGTGACCTATAAAAGTCAATAAAATAAAAGCATAAAGTATAACAATGTTACATGTTTCTAATGACCAAATGAATATATACTCTCCCAATGATCACCCAATACAATGACCTACAATTATTTTTTATTTTATTTCTATAAATGCGAATTGTACATAGAGAGAAATATTTTCTCCTATATATGAACTTCTTGAATTTCTTCAAATTAACAAGAAATATTCCCTCTTTTTGAAGATAAAATATACGATAAATATAATAAATGTAGGTATATTTCAAACATTAGCTCTCCTCTCTATCTCTCTCTCTCTACTCTCTCTCTTCTTCTCTCATCTCCTCTCTCTCTACTCTCTCTACATCTTATGCATCTCTCTCTGCGCTTACAACTATTCAATACTAAATCACTCTTATATATATATCTATTTTTCTCTCTCTTGTTTCACCTCATCATAACTCATATCTCTCACCTTCTCTCAATCTCTTTCTCTGTTTATTAACTTTACATCCCTCTCTGCTCTCCTCACTAGCTCATTCTCTCTCCCCTTTATTTTGCTACTGCTCTCTCCTCGCAATTCATCTTTTCTCCCCCTTCCTTTTTTATTTTACTCTCTCTCTCTCTCTCTCTCTCTCTCTTCTCGCATCTCTACTCTTCTCTCTCTCTCTCCTCTCTCTCTCTCTCGTCCTCTCTCTCTCTCTCTTCTTCACCATCATTTCTCTCTCACTCTTTTTTTCAATTTTTTTTTCTCTCTCTGTCCTCACCATCATCATTATCTCTACCTTTCTCTCTCTTTTTTTATTTTACTCTCTCTCTCTCTCAACTATTCCATTCTCTCTCCCTTCTTTATTTGCTCTCTTATGGAAGAGTCCAGAGTATTATTCTCAATCTCACCTCTTGGCTATTATTACAGCTCTCTCACTCTCTCTTCCTCTTCTCTCATTCTGTCTCTCTCTCTCTCTCTCTCTTTTCTCTCTCTCTCTCTCTCTCCCTCTCATCTCTTCTCTTCTCATCTCTCTCTTTCTTTTCAATCTAACTCACTTCTCATTATATCGCCCCATCTTATTTTAATATTTATAACTTTTTATCTTACAATAACGAGCAATCATATTTACCCTCCTTTTTTATAATTTTATATATCTTCTCTATTACCGTACTTTTCTCTATCTTTTCTCTACTTATTCTCTACTTCATCTCCACAATACCTAATCATCCTAATATATACTTACTCTCCTCATCTTTATATATTGTATACTATACTTTATCCTTTCTTTTTATATATTTAACTCCGTCATTCTCTCTTTCATCACCTCATCTTCTCTCCTACTTTTCTCTTTTTCACTCTTATTCTTCTCTATTACTCTCTCCGTTCAGAATATTCTCTATTCTCTCTCTCCTCTTCTCTTCTCTCTCTTCTCTCGCTCCCTCTCTCTCTAATACACCCATCATCTCTCTCATCTCTCCTCATCATAAAGATTCTCTCTCCCTCTTTTTATTTTACTCCTTCTCTATTACTATTTCTCTTTCAATCACCATCATTCTCTTACTCTTCTATTCCCATTTCATATGAAACGTAAAACTAGAACCGTAACACCGACGGCCACAAGACTTATACCAAAAGTTTCCTTAGCGGCCACGCTATCTTTTGAGCATATATAATTGCATGTAATGTCTCACAGATTTGTGCACGAGGCCTCAAACGAAGTCACTGTGTCGCACAAATATGTGCGACCGAGCGCCGCAGAATGAAATATACGATCGCAATTAAGTGCAATGCAGTCAAAGGTTAGAAATGTAAAGATAAAATTTTTCGTAGCACAGTCTTATAGGCTCATTGTCTTATATTTCATGTATTTGAACATATCAGTAACAATTCACCGTATTACTGATATCGACCTTAAAAGTAAATCCACTCCATTCTACCCCTCTTGTATACTATTATATATAAAATATACTATAATATTATAAAATATATATATATACTATATATATATATATATATATATATATATAATATATATTATATATATTATATTACTATAATTATCATATATATACGTATAATATATATATATATATATATTAATTTTTATAATTTTACCACGACAATCGGGGGAAAGTTTACTTTATGTTTTTCCCGACCAGTGGGCCCATACAAAGTGGAAAGGTATATATATATATATATATATAATATATATATATATATATTTATAAATATTATACATATATAATATATATATATATATATCATATAAATATACTATATATTATATCTATATATATTATATATATTAATATATAATATATATATATAAATTTAGTATCAATAATATATATAAATATATATATATAATACTATACTATATATATATCTTAATAATATATATATATTAATATTATATATAATATCATTAATATATATATTATACTATATATTACTATATATAATATATATATTAATATATATATATATATAATATATATATATATAAATATATATATATATATAATATATACTATATATATATATACTACTATATATACTATATCATATATATATAATATATTATATCATATTATTACTATATATATATATATATATATATATATACTACACATATATAGATTGAACCTCAGTATTTTTTCTGAACAATTTCTAAGTTCACCAGAAACTAAGTTATTTTAAGAATTCCTAGGTGGCAAGGCTTCTGACAATTATGCCACAAGCTACCACCTAACAATTTCATCTTAAAAAAACTTAACTTTTTTTCTAACACTAGAAATTATCTTCGGAACCCTATTTCACAACAACAACTTATTACCCTTCTATTTCCACCAATACATCAATCCTAATAACTACACAATCATATACCCTATATACTATCTACTCCACCTAACCCCATATATTTTACTACTCTCTCTCCTCACTACTCATTCTCTCTCCCTCATTTTTACTCTTACTCTCTCTTATACTCTTTCTCTTCTATCTCTGTTATATACCTTCATATCAACAAGGTAGGTAGGACAGAAATTACTCCTCCATTGTTAACTCATCTCTCACCTCTGCAGTCTAAAAAGTAGTCCAGAAAATATTTCATATCTGGTAAACTAGTTTGTCCAATCCAATTCCGGTTCCGGTTCAATCATTTTAAAATATTCTGCTCTGATTCCGGCTCCACTATTTTTAAATTTAGTGGCACCGACTTCGGATCCATGGGCTCCGGCTCCGGCTCCAGGTCCGGGTTCCGAAGTCCTTTGATACCTCTAAGAGCTGTTAATAAGTGGAATTTAGGCCTCTAATTCTAAGACTTGAATTAACTTTATGACATTAATTATTATTATTAGTTATTATTATTATTATTATTATTTTATTATTTTTATTACATCAGAATTAGTGCCCATTATTCTGAAAAAAAATTAGATTTTATATTTATTAATTATATTATTTATTAATATTATTATTATTATTATTATTATTATTATTATTATTATTATTATTATTATTATTATTATTATTATTATTATTATTATTATTATTATTATTATTATATATGTATGTTATTACTTATTATTATTATTATTCATTATTATTATTATTATTATTATTAATTATTATTATTAATTTTTATTATCTATTATTATTATTATTATTATTATAGAGCCGTTTCGCCAAAATGGCGTCAAACTGGTACACCATTACGAAACCACCGTCGTTTCTGGAAGAAGCAATACAGCTGATAGGTAGATATAACCGATCCTATGCAGCTTGATATTATATTACTATGTATACGTAAACTATCATATAGTATATTTATAATACTTACTCACTAAGTATATAATTACAAATCATATATATATATATGTAGTATATACTATATATATTAATACTATATATATATATATATATAGTAAAGATAATTTTAATCTATTAGATCTGTTTTATATATATATAATTTTCATAGTTATAGAAATATATTTTTTTAACATATGTAATTTTATAATATAATATTATATTTTCTTATTTTGTTTATATTACACTATATATATATATATATATATATATATTTCTAATATCGATTATATAATAATAGCTATATAGGTATATATTAATAATATATATAATATAATATATCTATATATATATGATATATTATATATATCTTAATATATAGTACATATTATACATACGTACCTATATTATATACTATATTATATTTTGATATAGTTATATAAATATATATAATATATATAATAAATATATATATATATATATATATATATATATATATATAATATGTATATATATAGAAGTATTTTTATCCCTAGATCAGAGAATCACGGCACAGAGAAATAGAAAATGAATATTATCATATTTTTAAAACAATATTATACTGTAAAAAAATTTTTCCTTCAAAATTTTTCTAAATAATAATAAAAAAATATGTTAAAAAAGTGAAACTATAAAACGTAATAAAAACCAATAGTAAAGTTTAAATATAATAATTGCGCAATAATTTCTGAAAGACATTTGCTTTAAAGCTGCTTTTTTATAAAATAATCCCTTTGCTTCATTTTTCACTACTTAATATATACTATTTATATATAAAGTATATATATATTATATCACCTAGTAATATATTATATATATAATTAAAAGTATATACTATATATAAATAGTTTATATATATATACCTAATAGTTTTGTATTATGGTTATATATATATTAATATCCTCTAGATTTTTATTACACCTATATATTTGAAATACTATGTTACAGTAACGTCTACGAAATAAATATACTAGTTTAATAAAAGCTCAATAAAATTTAATTTCTTTTATATTATCTATTTATATACCAAATATATAGTATATAACTATATATAGTTACTTATTTATTTAAGTCAAGTATTTTAAATATAATATAATTATATCAACCTATTAATATTTATATATTAGGTATAATATATCTCAATACTCATAATATATTAAATATTATATTATATATATATATTATATATTAATTATTAATTATTTATAATAATATATATATATATATGATTAATTATTGATGATGCTTTAGGCTTCTCTCTTTTATGATGAGATATGTAGCAATTTTGTCCATCTTTTCCTTTTTGTTATACTGTTTACCGTATAGTGGCAAGGTTATGCACTAAATGATGAAAGATTATCTAACCTCTAAGGCAGAAATTAATATTTATAAGTAGTCTTAGCGGCAGCGTTTCCGGAATTATGAGGTTGATATGTTTCGTATAATCTCTTGTTAAAGAAGCGAAATGTCCATCGGACAAAGCAACCTGCCTAGTACCTTGACCATTTTGTCAGTATCTGTTGTAAAAGATTAGAGAAGGTTGATTCAAAACTTAGCGAGATATTGAAAATTGGTAGCTTATTATAAAATAAGAAGGGGGTAGTTAAGAAGGTCTATTTTTTGAAACGCAATTACGCTACAGTTGGATTCGGTTCAGTATCCTAAAAAAAACAACCTTTTGTGGACACGGTGGGATCCTATCTGACTCATGTGATGAATCCGAGGCATAATCCAATAATAGGGTTCTAGATTGTATGTACACTATAAATAAGGACTGTAATCTCAGAGAAAAAAGCTTTCAAGCTCAGATGTAATGAGTAAATCTAGCGCGCCAGTCATTATTATATGATATTTAGGAATGCTTTATAGATCACGATAAGAGCAATCTATATTACTCTCTAGAAACTAATATTATATAATATAGTGAGATTTAAAAAAATTCTATATTTCAAATTCAGAGTATAAGTCGTGTATTTTTACATGTTTAGTGATATGTTTTACTTTAGCTCACTCAAGTGATCGGGGAGCGTGATTATAAACATTCTCTCGCACTCATCGAAGTGTCAAGAGTGAGTGTAGAAACTCCGAGTTTCTTTTTTTTGTGAGTTAGTAAAGAAATCGCACTTTGCTGGGGAGCTCATCACACTCCTCACGGAGGAAATCTTACTCTAATATAATTACTACTAGTGCTTTGATGAGTGACAAAATTGTTTATGAACTCATTTGCATAAAATAGCTATATAATTACTCTTTGGAAACTCATTTTTGTTACAATCTTTAGACTGCATATTTGTGTGTGTTCTCATATTCATTGCACTTAGTATTTATGTATGGTAGACTATAAAGACATTTGTTTATAGTGTATTTTTCCACAATGTTCAAAATATATTAAGACAATAAATCTTTTGTTGAGTCAAATACTATTGTATATAATTCTCTTAATGTGTCATGTATATTAGTATAAATATTTATGAGAATATATAGAGTCACTTATATATAGTATAGTTAGTACTTAATACTTGACTCATCTCACAAATACAATTGATAATTTCACTTATGATACATAGTAGTTATAGTATATGTCTATTTTTATAGCTTTAATTATTATTATTTATATAATTATTAGGTGAATATAGTATCTCATTAATATGAATTCAATTATCTTAATTATTTATAATACACTAAAGGTGTAGAATAGCTATTGTTTACTAACACAGGTCTATTAGATTATTGTCCTATAATTAGAATATTCATCATTATTTCATATACTTATGACATTTTAGTGTCACTACACTAGTGATACGACATCTTATTATAACTAATAATCACATTCCACAGACGATTTTCCATCATTAAATTTCATCACATAAAGGTTCACAGGCCTTTACAGAGTCTTTATAATTTACCATTTAAAAGAAATGACAACCACTCACATAACCAAATAATACGAGTTTTAAATAAGTGACTATCTCTATATGTGTGATATTTATCATAAGATACGCTCATTCTCAAGCTTAGCTCTTATATGAGAAATAAACTTTTATGCTTAAAAGTATTCATTATAGAAACCACTAATACTTAATATAATAATAATAAATATTAAATAATAATATAAATATTATATTATTATTTAAGCAGTATCTCCTTAATCTCAGTTTACTAAGGTGTATTAAGTGAAGATCAATTAATCATTATCTTTTATTATAGATTAATTTTTATAAATTATAAATATTATTAACATATAAATAAATAATAATAATTAACTATATATTATTTATATATTAATATTTTTTTACTACTAGTTTTATAGTGGGGTGAGTATTGCCCTATGAAATAATTTAAATATACTCATTCCTATTTATTAATTTATAATAACATATCTTGCATACCCTTGTAGAATTCATCGTAAATATATTAATATATATCTACTAACTTTATTATTTACACTCCACTATATAGATATCACTTATATTATCTTAATTATATTGTTTAAATATTATAATATTATATATATTTATAATTAATTTAAAATATATTATATAATAATTCTTAATTTTAATATATACTATATATTACTCATATTTTATTACTTATATAATCATAATATTAATTATATATTCTATATTATTTGCTTCTTAGTATATTAACAAGTTACTATTACTATATAAAAATGTTTTATTTTAATCAGTAATTTTTCTAATGTATTTTTTTTAAATCAATATACATTATATACTATATATATCATTTATCCTACATAGTGATGTTTATACTTTTTAAATTACTCACTCTAAATATTTAATCTTCTCACATTTTAAAGTTATAGTACCTTATTATCAAGCTTCTAATAATTTATTACTAGTGGATATATATTATATAGCGATATGTTACACCACATAGCTTGATATAACGTACAAGAGATTATTCAATGACATTGTTAATTAATAGTTATGATGTATTTCTCTTTCAGTAATTGATTTAATTATGTTATTTTATTATTTAAAGTGATGGAAGAGTATAGCCACCTATACGATATTCATGTACTAATGTATACGTAAGTTGAACTTTATATATCTACTCACTCACACATTGGACATTTTCTAGTGTGTGGTCTTCACAACTTTAGAATCAAGTGCTATATAAACGATATGTATCAAACTTAATTATAATATCTATTATGTAGTCATAAATATTCCGAGTGTTTATAAATATGTGTATATCTCTGCAAGCATTACTAATTCAATGATAACTCGAGTATATATTACAAATCTCTGATATTTATCAAACTATATATTGTATGTTTGTTAGGTTGAAGGTAGCCAAGAGCTATGCGACACTCTCACACTTGATATACATTACTCTATACATGTCTCTACATAGCCTTCTACTTGTTAACCATTTATAATAAAATCAAATATTATCTATAGCACAAAATAGTCTTCAAGCAATTTTATACATCTCATTTAAAATATAAATTAGAGTTAATATATATAGGCTGGGACCATCATACTACACTAAATAAACTAATTTTGATAATTATAACTAAAACTTATTATATTTATAAATATCATTCTTTCTCATCCTTGCAAACATATAACTACATATATTATCATATATTATAATTTTATAATTATAAATATAACATCTATTAAAATACATACATTTATAAGTATTATAATATTATATTAATTTAATTTTATATTACTTTGACTCATTAATATATATCTTATGTAATTCGTTATTATTTGAGTGCATTGTAATATATATTATATTTACATTAATATTATCGATCTATGTAAGTACATATTATGTAGGATCTTTTTCCTGCATAATATGTACACCTTTCAGTTACTTCATCGATATTTTTATAATACATATTATATTTATATAATATTATATAGATAATAATAATTGTTGATATTTTTAGCTAAATTTAGCATTGGTTTTAAAGTTCTATGCGGAATTTGTTTATAAAATTTAGCGGATTTGTTTTAAATTTAGCGGATTTTTTTATATTTAATCTCAGACATAGATTTATATATATAAAAGAGATATATTTTATATTTAAACTTTTTTATTATTATACAAATAAATACTAATGGTAATGGGTAATATGAGACTACATCATGAAGATGTTGCATATTAACGTAGGCCTACTTCTACTTTTACATATCATTCATAGATAGATATACTATTAATACAACTCAATACTTTGATTAAATAGTATTGTTAGCTTATCCACATTCAATTATAATTATTCCATGTAGTCGGTATAGGCAAGAGATATTATTATTATAAGTAATATTATAAAATCAACAATTTATATATCTAAAATTTTTAAGAAAGATGTTGTCAATAGTCGCAAAATTTATAGATGTATAAATAAATCAGGTTTCTTTTTTTTTCTTTCAAGGACTTTAAATAAATCAAGAATGAAAAATCTAAATTCATATTTTGGAAAAAATCTAATCGTTATTGAAATAAATGTCCCTTGTATATTATAAATAATATACAGATAGGGATTGATAAAATAAAATTTTATTATAATCTGTTACTTGTGATTGTTATTATCATTACTTCTATATATATTCACTCATACACATTAGTATACATACTCTTGTTATATTACACACACTAATATTTATAAAATCTTTAATCTATGTAATTAATATAATATGAATTATAATATTATGTAGTAAAGAGTTCGTGGGACACAACAACATACAAAAGTAATATTAATATTAAATGCACGTTATCTCCCTCTCGTCGTAACAGCATCCACTCTCAAAACCACTAGTCAAGTGTTTTTATACTACCGAATTTAGCATTTTTTATTGATTTAACATGGAATTTCATATAAAATTATAGTTTATAACGTAAATAATATTCATTTACTACAACATTTTTATAATTATTCAATTCAATGGTGAGGTATTCTTAAAACATTCACACTCAAGCACTCATCTTAAAAGTTTATAGGAAAAGTATAAAAGGGTTGATATATAACTTAAAATTATTCGGATTTCTATCAATGATTATCATCTAAAGAATACAATAACTAAACGGTGCACTGATATTCATTATTGTGACCTAGGTCATTATTACCCTCCATTATGTCTCATATACACTCATCAAAAAGGTATACATATACTCTATTATCTTATATAAATAATTATACTAATAGTAATTTAGTAAAACTATATATATAAATTACTCTATATATTAATATATACTACTATATTTATATATATTAATTTGTACGTGTGCTGCGCGCATTTTACTGGTATGGTGTGCTCACTCTGATGATAATGTGTTACTTTTAATTATGGTCGATGTGAGCAATAAGTTCATATATTCTGTGGCACCTTCTGATTTAATACCCTATACATACTTAGAATTATGATAAAACTGCTCTGGTTTTTCATGATATTCCTAGGCTCTAATAATATGTTATCGTCCGAACTGTACTAATTAAGGCCTAAAGGAGAAAGATTACTGGTAAAACAAGGCCTTTCCTTCATTGACCACACTAGTAGACCAACGTGGACCACTCTATGGTGATAAAACCTGCTGCAGAAAGTAACATGTTTACGACTCGTCCGCCTATCATTCTCCCAAACACTGACTTCTCCAATACTCGCCATGACACTACCTCTCGCTCAGATTAGTGAGTTTTCTAATAATTACTCACTCTCTTAGCCTTCCAATGAGTGTCGAACTAAAATCCCAAATCTAAGTCTAATTACTCGCGAGATGGAAATTTATGACAATACACTCAAATGAAATCGTCCAATTCTAATCGATACATAAGTAGTAATAGCACACTAGGTGACACTTCAAATCATACCTAGACTGCCACGTCGACTCTGACACTTATGTCTAGAGGATATACATAACATCACTCCACCACTCTGAAAATTCCATAATTTATAGCAGTGAGAGCATTAGAGTAATATTAATTTGATTTTCACATCTGTTTGAGAGAGTCTATATATAATAATATCTCAATTATAACTCAATAATATAATCATATTAAATACTTAATCATCACTATATAATATTAATAACAGTATTATCATCAATAATATTAAATATTATAGATCAATTATATTAATTAATAAAAACATCTAATTAATAGTTCTAATCAATATACAACATTTTATAATAATACTAACAATGAAATATATAATCAAGCTAATGTTGAGACTTAATTATAGAAATATTGTAAAATAACTATACATAAAGTGAAGATAATTAATAGATAAGAAAATTAATAAATCTAAATAGTGTAAGATAATACTAATAGTTAATCATTTAAATGAAGGAAAAGCGGATGATAGAAAAGGCATATTTCATGAGTGAGTGGAAATGAAGGGACATATTCGTCCTTGTGGATCTCCTCTAGAACGAAATATTTTGAGTGTAGAAGTGTTCAGAGAGAGTGCTCGCGAGCTGCTTGTTCCGACCTCCTCGGGCATTCAACACATGTAATGTTAAAATTAATACTTTCTATAAACCAATGCGATATAAGCCACTTCATAAAAATTGTGAAGGAACGTTTCCAAAGAGTTGTCGACAGCATTGTATTATGACGCGCAAGAGAGTGATAATGAGGAACTATCGTCATGGCAGAGATAAGAAGAGGGATAGGATATAAGTGCATAAGTGAATGTAAAAGTTTAAAGAAAAGTGATGTAAAAGAAAGCCATATGAATAGCACGAAAAAAAAGAAGATGAATAGAGCATATGGAAGGAAAGCAGTAGCAGAGTATGACTGCTTAGATTTACCATATGAAACAGAGTCACTGGACCCGATATGAAGTCAGGTAATGCTTTCCCCTAGTGCTTATTCAGGGTCAAAGTGATAATTATATTTAGTTCTTTTACGCAAATCTATTCAATGTGCCTAGTGCATAATATAACATAAATCTTTACATATAGCGCGTCATAATCCTATGGCTCGTATTATCGTTGTCTGATATATTCTCTGGCCATTCAGGCTATAGACAGTGCCTCAATCGGGGAGAATGAGAGTGTGCGAGTAAAAATTTCCACTCGTTACTCCATATATGCACTACTCACGCGCTAATTTTCATCAGCTAGAGTACAAAACTCTCTCGTTATGACTCAAATCTCAGAGAGGATCTACTCTTACGTGACACGCGTGTTCAGCATAGTCATGTGCTGTGTCAGTCAAAGGAGAAGTGACTTACCCAGTACGGATTCTTTCACGATACTTCACCTTCCGTTCTTCGCATTAGCATGATCCAACTAAGTCTTTCAGCTCTCTAGCACACCTTCTTTTAAAATATCTGCCTTTTCATCCTCTTATTCTATACTGAGGGTTTATTTCCGGTGCCTTCGCCTTAAATCTGCAAATCACTAACGAGCGTGAAAAAGCTAATCATACTCGTGCCCCTGCGCTCACTATATTCTCCATGTCTCAAATACTAGCACTTTCCCATCCCTCAGTGTTGGAAGCTCTCACATGTCCACCGTATTCCGAAAAAAAGGAAGCGCTCTTGATCCTTCTAACTTCGCCCTGTAGCTCTCTCTTGTATTCTATCTAAGTTCTTTGAAACCTCTCAACTCACGTCTTGAGCTCATCTGTGAAATCTCAACTCCGATCCGCACTCTAGCTACGGCCATCTACGTTTGCTATCTAGAGCTAACTGGCGACTGGATACTAATTTTTAGTCTGGAACCTATTCATGGGTTTTCTCGAACTTTTAGGACACCTTACGCACCCGGAGAGCCTTAATAGCGGTGTTGTCGCGCCTCCTTGCACATTATCAATAAGTGCAGTTTGATCCGTAGTCTACTTGGCACGTTCATCTTGCTCTCCCAAAGCTTCTCCTCCTTTTGGGTCTTCCTTCCTTACTTTATATGTGCTTAGTCTGTACTATCTCATGTGCTTTCCTCTACAAATATCTCGCTCACAATAATCGTTGTTTTGATGGGGCGATCTTTCGTTCATCTTTTCTGATTTCAACAGTGGGTGTTCCTCAGGGTCGTCTTGACTCTCTACTTTATTCCCTATATTTTTCATTAATTAATTCTTCTCACCTGACCTTCTAAACCTCCTAATACCAACTTTTGTAATTGCTGGATGTACTTCAGCACCCTCATCAGGGTTGCGCTTTATTAAACTTTCATGGTATCAATTCTACTTCTCACACTTTTACTTAACTGGAATTCTTGCCTCTGTATTCATCCTCCCAATTTCTTCACGATTTTATCTCGCCGTTACTCGGTATAGAAATAACCTTTGTGATATTTCAATTACTCACTCTTTTAAATAACCCAAAACTTGTGACGTATAATCTCTTTTCTCCAAATATACCTCAGCCTGGCACCTTCCTCTAAGTCTCTTTTCGCCACACGCGCTTCATCTGTCGTTATACTTCCTTGTTGTCAGCAATGATAACTATGTAAACAAAATTCCAAATCTCTTCTAGCCGTCCAATATGAACGAAAAAAAAATATGTCGGAACATACCTCACATCACACCACGGTTGCCCATTAGGGCTGCTCATAGAAACGTTCTAGAAAGTAGGTGAAGATTAGACCCTTGTGCAGACTCATCCTCCTTTTCTCATTTGCTTTTTTGTTTTCCCCCACCCCCCGTATTAACCAAAGGGTTTTTTTCCCTTTCAATTTATTCCGCCCAATGGGTTTACTGGTAAGTAATCTCGCTTCTCATTACTCTGCATTGTAAGCTGTAGTATGACTCTCTCGGTCTGATCCATGCCACTGAAGCTTTTGGATACACAGGGTGTTGTCGAAGTCAACTGCCGCACAAAAGACGTGTCGTTATAATCTAAGTTCTGTATTTTTTCCAGTTACTCCCATCTTTTTGGAAACCACCCACCCCTCTAAATCTTACTCGCAGAAGGCCGATGGCTCTTAACGGTAGACTACCCTATTCCCTATTTTTCTCATATCTTAATTATGAAGTACCGCAGCGGCAAGTGCTCGAGGGCACGATAACTTATCACTCGCGTACCACTCACCTTCGAAGACTAATACTTTATAATATACTAATTATACTCACGATATGTACGAATACTAGTAATATCAATATCACGGGTCTGATAGTACTCAGACAAGTAAACATGGTCATTATACATGTAAAACAATAATATAAAATAAATTATGATTGATATAGTAGAACCAAAAGGTAACCCAGCCCAGTCCAACATTTAGATATATACTTATATAATCTGTAAAAGCTAAATCATGTTAAATTTTGTTAAATAACTCCACTATTAAAATAAATAGTATATAATATATATATGGCAGCTGGTCCGTTAATGCCGCAGGGAAGAATTTAATTTAATTTACCTTCTCCATAATATGTATTTTAATCTCACTTTAACACGAATACTAATAATATACACCGCAAACTAGAAATATGACTCATATAATCTACAGCAATACCTAAACCATTATATAATACAAAAACTCACACTATGAACCGTATACTCACCTATACTAATAATTATAATAGACATACCTAATACATCCTAACTACCATATACACACTATTAATACTACTACACAGATAGATATATATATAATAATAATAATAATAGGAAGTATTCGTCTGTACAGCAGCCGTTTTCAGTTAAATATTACTAATAATATAGTTATTATTATTTTCACAATATCGTAGCATTTTAAATTACTATAATTTATTAATATGCCTTCGTAGCACAATAGTGCTGTATCTGCGCACGAGTTTTGTCGTACAATCTGGTAACTCCAGACTAGTTTGCTGTGGTGAGCTTCCATTCTCCTTCAGAACCCACCGTTCATAGTATTTAAGAATGGAATGCTCTCCATCTTCTTGTATTTACTACGTGAATTTATATCTGCTTCACCGTAAAGCCGGCGTCTATGTGCTCAAGCAGATAAATTTGCGCTAGAGGTTCGAACTTTTGAGAGTACTACCACCCCACTCCATTGAAATAGGGCTACTGACCCGTGAGTGCGTGAAACTGAGAACAAATCCTTGAAATGGAAGCAGATAATGTGAAGCAAAAGAAACCGAAATACTCCTATTCCCCCCATCAAAAAAACGTCGAATTCGGATAATCCTGGAAACTAATCGTACATCTTTTCAGCACTTTACTCCACGAATGATCCAATAATGTCGCACACCCACACTAAATTGACCTTTTTCAAACTAATTTAACCTTAGACTTCTAGTACTCACACACACAAAAAATCTACCATAGCTCTGACCCACAAATCACTCATCAGAATTGCAAATCTTGATATCCACTGCTCATTCCATTCCACAGCAACACAAACACGTATTTCAACACCACACCACTCATAATTATCACCCTTTCCTTTTAACATCTTTGTTTCAGCACAGCGAGGAAATCCAAATTTACCCTTTCTAAAATACATTCATCCTCTCTGCTCATCTCCTCAACATTTATTCCTCTGACATATATCATATACAGATACGATATGCATACAATTCTAATCGCGAAGGATAGAAGGAGCGCTCTAACTGTGATAACACTTCTCCGAGGCAAAAATGCATTAGCAAATTTACCTGGCAAGATAACTGGCTAGTAGGCAGCCAACCTACTACCACCGTCCTTAGTAGCCTTCTTCGACACGTAGGTACATACGATGTGGGCAAATTTTTTCTCCCCTACACATAGGGATATAAAGGGATAGGATGTTCTATAAGATGTTGTCTAGCAGAGGGGTGTGGATATATATAAACAATGATATGTTGTCTGAGAAGATGAGTAGTGTGATATGAACGCATAAACAGAAAGGCGACACCATTAGGCACTTCTGGAATGTGCCATACAAGTGCCATAAGCAAAAGAATGGTAATAATATAATATAATACTATATAATAATTAATAATATAAATATATAAATATAATATAATATAATATAAATACTATAAAAAAATATATAATATAATACTGATAATATAATATTATATATGTATAAATAATATATATATATAGACGTATAAATAATTATATATATAATTATAATATATACTATTAAAAATAGGATAAGTAAAATAAATATAAAAACTAATATATAAATATAAATATAGATAGTATATAAAAATAATATTATATTTATTATTATCATTATTATTATATTATTATTATCTATTGAAAGATATTAATTATTATTATTATTATTCATAATTTAAGTTTTAATGTTAAAATTACTAAATTTATATATATCCTTACAAAAAGATTTTTATATAAAATATAATGAAAAATTATGAATATAGATAAATAATACAAAATCTCAAAAGAATTTTCAAACTCTTCCTCTCATTGTCTTCTTATCCAAAGACAAGAGATCACCCCCACCCCCCCTTTATACCTCAAAATAACTCTCTGCTCAAAATAATTTTTGAAAAGCAAATTAAATCTCAAAATAACTCTTTGTCCCTCAAAATAACTCTTCTCCCTAAAAATTAACTCTTTCACCCTCAAAACTAGGACCTTATTATTAAACTTTATGCACAAGTTGCAAACAAAAATCTCTGCCTTATGCTGAAAATGGAAGATGTCGCTTTGTGTAGAGGAGTCTGAGTGGTGGTTCGATACATAAAGCAGCCCTCAGACTAATTGAAAGTCCGACCCAAGTCAATCCTGCCTCCCTTCTCGAACATAACAGCCCTCAGACTAATAGATCCGACCAACCCGCGTGTCTAATCGTTTCTAGATTTTAGTATAGACATCCATCGAAAGACATACAAACGCCCTTCCAGAAGATGTCGAATGAATAATGTAGCTGTCACAGCTTCATCGGCTAGCTATATATAGTATAAAGAATATAAATACGTGACAAAATAAAATAACTATATCCTATATAAAGATCCACGTAATAGAAGAACTTATAACTACAGATAGAGAATAGACCAGACAAAAAACGTAAAAGAAGTATATATAAATATAAATATAAGTAGTATAATGAAAATTATAAATAAGAAATATATATAATATTAAGAAATAGAGAAAAAGAAAAAGGTGATGAGTGAGGAAATTACCAAAGAGTAGTATAAATAATTAAATGACGCCACCTTAATACCAAGAAAAATTAAGTAATAAAATAAGTAAAAAAGAAAAAGGACTTATAAATAAGGATATTTTAAAAATTTGAAACTTAAATGAGTCATTTTTATTTACCGTCACCTATTCAGAAGAGGATTTTAATTTATCTTGCAGTTGTTTCTCACAAGCTAACGTATATAACATTAAACTGAGCTAGTTATTATGGTGAAATAATAAATTTATACATAAATAAAGTTACTTCATCTGTAGATTTTATAGTTCTTTTTTATGTTAATTATAATACTAATCTCGATGTTAAAATAAAATTTTAATAATATATATATATAATATAAATATAATAATTAAAATATATATAATATATAATATATAAATATACATATTATTAAATAATAATAAT
>JABUQX010092324.1:0-5000 GCA_015478945.1 Trachelipus rathkii | reverse complement strand
TCTCGCAATGCTTTACTCGAGACTTTGGGTCGTGTTTGCGCGGAGCTCAGCCACCGGTGAGTGAAAAATGAGCGTTAAATTCCCTGTCACAAAATTCTGGTACGCATGGAACAAATGCATCCGTGGCCACTTCCCCACGTTACTTAATTGTTCATGATCATCTTCTCTCAATGCACGATCATTCAACTCTGATCAAATGACTCATATTGACATCTCGTCTACTCACGTCTCACTTAGCATCTCACACTTGTGCTCATGCTCTCGAGACAGGAGGTAACGTGTGCAGTGCTCTCTTCTCTCTTTCTTTCTTCTAATCTTTCAGTAAGAGATTCAATTTATTCTTCTCTTTAGTTTAACGGGTATTAATTTAGATGATGAAGGTAATTGAGTATTTAACAGTGATTAGGTCCTCCCTTATTCACAGATTGGCATGTCTGCTCAGTTTGCATACTTTTACAGTTGATGACCAAAGACATTGTGTGAAATGGATAGAAATTTAGTCATCTATACTTTACTAAGGAAGATGGATGGCACCACAAGATGTGGGAATAAGATATCTATAAGGTAAATTGTTTATCGAAACCTATATTGAAAACATTTTCCTTTACAGACCAAGATGCTAATCAGAGTGATGGTGTTATTTTGGATCTTTTTCGCAGGGCCTATGAGAGGAAAATATATTCGTCTAACTTGAATTTAAGCTACGCTTGAGAGGAACAGTGAATGATTGGAGGAGTCACTATATCTGCATTTCGATTTATATTGTGAGTATATAGTCTGCTCTTTGCTTGTCTCTCCTTGAAATGAAGAATCGATTTCTCTCTTTGTTCATTTCTATCTTAGTTTCTAGTTAAACTTATCCCTAGCATTGAATGTATTTTAATATTATTTGACTTAATGATCAGCTTAAATTTTTAAATTTCATGATATTTATTCCGAGAACTACATAAATTTATTTCTCCCTCTTTTTGATCACCCGATTTTACGCTCTACTTCTGTCATTAATTTCATGAAAAATGTGACCAGCGTGTTGCTCATTCAAGACATCAGACTCTGGATAATCAACATAGTGGGTTTGTTCAAGATTATGATTATTTAATATTCTAATTTTCATTTTCTTGCGTTTCAATTAACAAATATAACTCTGTATACCACAACATTTCTTTTACCTTGTGCTCGAGTGTATATCCATGTGAAACCAGATGCTATGTTTTCATATCTTTTTTCTCTCACGTGTCTCAAAGATTTACATTTTTCTTTATCACATTTCATTTAATTAATCATAAATGCCTTATGTTAGCGTAGAAAGCAAGCCAATGCCCCCCACATCAGCCCGATCAAAGTGCAGAAAAAACGCATAGGGCTATAGTGAGATGATGCTTGATGTTGAGATTGAATAAGATAATTTTAATACATAACGCTAGATATATAAGTTTTTAATTTAGTGTCTCTCATTGGTTATATTTACCGATAGGAGCGAAGGTGGATTATTTATAGACTGTAAACAATTACTATATATTAAGTAAAAGGAGAAGGACTAGTGGGGTAGACAATCTCAAAGGTCAGAGTTGCGTCTCAAATTATCTCGGGTTTTGACATTGAACTTATAGATTTGACCTTTCAAATTGCGTACTCGTCTCCTCGTGATTTTTTCTTTGAATCAATTTTATCAAAGTTTCTCTTGACATAGTTGTAATCATCCTATGATGATTTAACTCTCTCAGATACTCGTGTGAGGAGATATATAGAGAGTCTGTTGCTCTCTGCTATCTTTTAGTACTCTAATGTCACAGGCATTAGGCACTCCAAATTATGACAAGTGTAATACGTAGGATATAGGTACCCAACTAATATATGAATACCTAATATCATTGTGACAATGTATTCCGTACTTAAATATTAGAGGTGAATCCTCAGTATATATAGTGTAATCTCGATGAAAGGTCGGTAAGTTTATAACAGTCACGTGAGAAGTAGTACCGGTAATTCAAAAATAAAGTGCAGATTATAAATCATATATGTCGTTAGATGGTTGGTGAATGAGAGAGCAGACAGCAGAAGAATAAAACCCTCCAGAAAAAAAAAAAAAGAAGAAATTTTTAAAAATGAAAATACAAGATACAGTACGAAGTATTAGTAATGTAATATTCTCAGAGATTCTACAGACGTGGTTTATAAAGAAGGTTTATATTGCAATAGGCACATACTCCTAACCCTTTAGCCCAAATAGATTAAATTATAAAAGAAATCATAGTACTATATACCAATGTTAATAAAAAGCAAAGAGTTCATTAGCCATATCTGCGTCTCAGACATAGAGTGCATAAATATATTATGTGTATAGAGTTATAGAGAAATGATTAGATTAATTTCCATGTGAGGTATGTCAGAGATTTAAGTGAGTGTAGTGACTATAGAACCATATTGATGATTTATAGTTAAAAGTCTAAAATAGATAAAAGCCACGGCACTGTCAGCAAATCTGCTATCTATATACACGCTCAACACGCAATCAAAAATAAAAAAAAAATAAAAAAATAAAACTCCTGACAAATAAATAAATAGACAAAAATAATTAAAGACAGCTATAAATTAGAGGATAAAATATATATTCGTACGCTAAAACCTAAAAATTTAATCGTAAAATCTAAAAATATAATCTAATTCCGTAACTATTATTCATTAAAATATGAATTACCACCATTGCTTTCATATACCCTCTTAGAGAGGTTCTAAGGCAATCCCGTATGAGTTAACATTATAACTTAAATTAAATTTAATATATATTGGAAATCAATCATCCAAAAAGTTAGATATTCTTTGATGAACTTACAATTCATAGTGTCTCATGTACCAAATATAGGTAAATTTATTACGCTATATAAATAAGTAACCAAGTTGGATAAACACTAATAAATCTTACAATTGAGTTATACTAATTGGCATTCGAGGAAAAAAACATTAAAACAGACTAACAAAAATCACGTGGAATATCATATATCCAAAAGTTATATTTCTTATGGACTTTAACTAGTAGTTTTGATAAGAAATTTATTCACACACAAAAACAGACAAACAAAAATCACGTGGAAATCAATATAAAAGTTAATATATATATATATATAATTACAATATATATTATATATATATATATATTATATATATATATATATATATATAATATATATATAGTATATATATTAATTTTGGTATATATATATAATATAATATTATATATAATTATATATATATATATATATATAGATATATATATACTATATATATATATATAATAATTATTATATATATTATATATATATATATATATATATATAGGTATAATAATATATAATAATAAGGTAAGGTTGGTACCATTGTAATATATATATATAAACAATGTTTTGGAAAAACAGCTCAAAGCTGTTCATTTCAAAAGGCTTTCTCATCATATTTCTTTGCTTTAGAACTTACAATTCAAGTGTCTGTTAATATATTAAGAATTGCCTTTAATGTTCTTAGTATAATTTTCGATTCTATTTATTTATCACCCTTTAGAAACTACCATTTTTGGTTATTGTGTATGTTTACCGTGTTTGTGGTACTTTACGTGTGTGTGCGCGCACATATATGGGTAAATTTAGCATTTTTGGTAGGAATGGAGTTTTAATGCATTTAAATAAATAAATCATCAATTATTTTAGAAAAGTTAAATTTAATTTTAAAAACAGTCCTAAGTTCATATAAATTCTCTTTCACATGTTCATCATCAACTATGTTTGAAATTATATATATATATAAAAATATATATATATATATATATATATATATGATTATATATAATATATATATATATATATATATATATATTTATAATATATATATATATATATATATATATATATATATATATATATATATTTAATATATATATACTAATTATATATTTATTATCCACTTTCATTCTCTCACTCATATATATATAGATATTACCATAAAATTAAATGATACCCGAACTACCTCTCATACTCACGATTAATCTGATTAATCATATCTCGGTTTACATCTCATACTAAATTAATATATATATATATATTAATATATATTATATATATATAATATTAATATATATATAATATATATATATATGATATATATAATTATATATAATAATATATAATAATATATATATATATTATTAATATATATTATATATAATATATATATTATAAAAAATAATACATATATAATTTATATATATATATATATATATTATATATATATTTGAATCGTACATATTTTACTTATGGAAAGTGATTCTCAAAATAATATTCTAAGTGATTTAGAAAAAAAGTTAAGTTTTTTAAGAAAATGTTTAGTGGTAAGTCATTCTGGCATAATAATTCCAGATGACTCTATAGTACACCTAAGCAATTTTTCTAAAAAATTTCTAGCACTATAGATATAAATTTTATTTCAGAAAATATACTGATTTAAATATAATTCTCATATAATATATATATATATATATTATATAGAGTATATATATATAAAAAAAAGGTAAATTCCTTTGAATAACTTTTAAAATATCATTATCATAATGTAAAAACTCAAAAATTATAAATAAAAATTAATTAAGATATCAAATCCTTGAAATAAATATAAATTTAATACGATTGATTATAATAGCATAAATTATATATAAATAACATATATAATTAAGAATATTAACATACTATTAAAAATACAATTTTATTAAGTAAATAATAATATATAATAATTAAATAATATAACAATATAAATACTAATATATTTGAGTTAATTGTAAATCATGAATTATATAATATTCTTTTATAAATAATATTGATAATTGTTTTAATTATTTATATAATATATTATATATATATTATATATATTATTATTATATTTATTATTTAATTATTATTACATATTATTATATTATTATATTATTATTATTATTATTATTATATTAATATTATTAT
>JABUQX010092323.1:0-10328 GCA_015478945.1 Trachelipus rathkii | reverse complement strand
AATGTCTACTTCTGTCTGTCCTGCCTGGTCATAAGATCCCTACTGTCTCTCTCTCTCTCTTCTCTCTCTCTCTCTCTCTCTCTCTCTCTCTCTCTCTCTTCTCTCTCTCTCTCTCTCTCTCTCTCTCTCTCTCTCGCACAGGAGCACTGCCAAAATAAAGAAACTAGCCAATGAGAGCAATTAATTCACGATAACCCTCCGGCTGAACAAAAAAAAAGGTGACATCTTCTTCTTATAAATTGATCGATGCAAAAATGTCAGATGCTCCGAATTTTCTCAATGACGATTTCCATGTGACTGTTTACATACTTTAATGTACTAATATTTTTCCAGAAAATCTTGAAACACTTGGACAGCAGAATATTTGGTCCAGTTGAAACGTTATAACATTTGTTGAAAGCAGCAGCCACAATAATTTCAATAATGTGGTGTGGCATGCAAAGGCTAAGAGACCTCTTTTCAACTTTTGTTTGGTAATTTTGCAGGTACCCTTTTTTCCAGTATTACTTGCAGTAGTGTCAACACACATCCCACTTATTCTGTCTTCCAAATTCCAGATAGTATACAGGCAATACCTTCGTCCCTTTGCAAACTATGCATCACCAATCTGGACATCACAGTCCAAATGGCAAAAACTAGAAGCAGTACGAAATAAAGCCCTTCGAATAATAACAGACTCTCTCCCATCCACTCCCATTCATCACTTACTAACCACCAAAAAATTCTTCCAGTAAATGCCCATCTCGACATGACAAGCTGCCAATTTTTCATCAAGTTACTTTCAATAGACCACTCCCTATATTTTAAGTAACCGCCCTCAACTAGGAATTAGAGATAACACTACAATTCAAACATTGCATATTCCGCATTCACTCCATATATTCGTTATATCTAAGTCATACACAAGGGGTTTCATCATTTGTTCACGGCTCTATTTAATATTTTACCTGTTTTGGTTCTGGATGGTCCAGGCTGGGGTTCGTCATTACAAGGATGAATCATGCTGTCATCACTAACTACTTCTTAGCATAAACAACCGATAGCCTTATTTTAAATGGATTTATCATATAAAAGTGGAAGCAAGGTTCACTTAGCTGAGTCTTTCTTGCGTTTGTTTCGTTCAATACTCCTGTCAATATCGCTCATATACCCAACTCTGCCTTTTTCTCATCTCTCACAGCAACATAATGAAATAAAAAATTCGTCTGCTCAATCGAAAAATACAAATCAGATTAATCAAGATTATTTATCAATATCAAAATAAATTGGCCTAAATTAATTTCGATCGTTTCTTTTCACTATCTGTATTTTGGAAGTGATTTTTTTTATCGTGATTTTTGAAAGTAATCTCATATATGTCACGTAATAGCTTCAGAATCTTGGCTAGCACATGTCGCTTGTCCCAAATATTATATATTTCTGAGTAAACAATATTTAATACATCTTCCACTGTTTTCATGTTATTATTCAGATAAAAAAAGGCGATGTAATACATCTCTAATTGATGGAAGTCTTTTGCTACTGATCTTTTCAATCATCTGTCCATTCAACAAATATGCGTTTTCTTTCTTGTCTTCAGTGAGTGAGACATGTTTAATGATGAATTGAAAGAGTCTTTGGAGCACTATAAACATAATCGAAGAGAACAACATCTGGTACACAACTGATGGGACAAGCTGAGTTGTTAATAATCTTAATATAATATAGTTAGACTTCAATAAAAATATGCTCCTAGCAATTGTAGACCCACTTCTTTTGAAAACAAATTATTTTCTTTTAACTTCAAACTTTCAAGTAAGGTATTCTACCTCTACAACTAAAACAAATTGAGAAGGATGAGTATAAAAATTTTGGAGAAACTAATATAAAATAATACATATAATATATACTACTATATAAAACTACTCAAGATATATAATATATATACTACATATATAAAATAACTATAGACGCCTATACCCTATAAATCATGTAAGAAAGTTAACAATAGACTATAACATATATATAAGAACCAAACAAACTACTAATTTACATATAAACTATACTATATATATATATATATATATATATATATATATAAATCCCCTACTATATATATATATAAATTTATACTAATACTAAATAATATATATTAAACCTATATATAACCATGTAATTTAATAATAATTACTCTAAACTGTTATGAGTAAGTAACCTTGGAGACTAAATTAAAGCTATGATATAAAATAATAATACAACAAAAATAAAAATAAACATTATTAATATAATATACTATCAATATGTATATAAACAGAGAAGAGAGAGAAGAGAAGAGAGAGAAGAGAAGACGAGAGAGAAAACAAAAAGAATGAAGAAGAGGGAAATGAAAAAGAGAAAGAGAAAAGAGAGAGAGAAACAAGAGAGAAGGAGAAGAAGAAAGAAAAGAGAGGAAAGCGGAGAGACATGAGAAAGAGAGAGAGAAATATTGACTTAAGGCTACTGCCAAACAGAGAAATCTGGGAGAAAAGAAAGTATTCTAAGAACAAGTTAAAGCGTCTTGAAATTCTAAGAAAAATACATTTTGAAATTTATTTTAAAACATACAAAATATGTTTCAAAGTATTCAGTGTTTAAATGCTTGAAGTAAAGAAGATCTCTGCATTCAATTTAATACATAAATTCGCTTCTTTTTAAGAAAGTAATTTTATAATAAAAAACTTAAATTCGAAATGTGAATTTGTTGATTTACTCAATAGGAATTTATACGTCTTTTAGGATCTTATTAAGAAATTAGGATAATAATTTCGGGCTTACGTTTGTACGAGATATTTTTGAACAGGGCTGCGGAGCCAGAGTCGAGAGAGCTTGGGTGGAGTCAAGGCCGGAGCCGGAGCCGGAGCCGGAGCAGCAAGAGTTAGTTTAGGTGGAGTCAGGGCCAAAGACGAAACGATTTTATTTGGTATTTTTACAATTCAAAACATGGTTCCAGAATCAGTATCGAAGTCGGAGAAATATATAATTTTAAAATAATGAAACCTAAACGGTACAATTTTTAGTGATGGAGCTGGAGCCGGAGCCGGAGCCGGAGCCGGGGCCTGGATTTTCAAATGACGGAGCGACAAACAAATTTACCGGTTCCGCAACCCTAATTTTAGAGTAAGCTCTTCTGGTTAAGGATTGATCATTCTTATATTAAGTAGGAGAAGACAGGAAGAATAAACATCAAAATTCAAGGATGATTGCCTAACTTGTCTTAACTTGTTGAGCAACTTCCATATAGAATTTTTTTTTTTCATATTTAAAACCTTATAAACTTAGTCTTCTTTAGCACAAAAGAAGTTGATCAAAAAACCAATAAGAAGGTCTGCAATTGATAGTGAACTAATAAAATAAAAGAAACAAAAATATAAATATCTCAAACATAAAAAAATTAAAATATATATTAATTGTTAAGTAAGTTCATTGTTTATTTATTTTGCGAATATAATAATATTAACCATGCTTAAAAAAAAAGTAAAAAAGGACAATGAATAACCAAGGGAATACAGTAACCAATAATTTATTTAATATACTTATTTATTATTATCTGTATATATATTTTTTATATTACAAAAATACTGTTTTATTTATTTATATGATTGTTAATTTATTTATTTATTAAACAAAAACAATTTTAAAAAGGAACATTTATTTCTAAATAACCTTCAGTTACAAAAGTCTTTTATAAGAACCATTGGAAAGTAACATCAATCCAAGTTTTCCTCCATCACTAAGACAAGAAGTTTCTCTGTTACTTTCGGATATTCGCTTGTGAATGGCCTGTCTGGCTATTTTTGAATTGATTCAAATGACCCTTAATACATTATAACTTATATATTAAGAAGAGCCCCTTATCTCTCTCTAAATAATTTATACCTATCCGCATAACACAATCGGAACAAAGAAAAAAAAAATTAGTGTCAATTGACGAAAACAAAGGCGACTAGTCAAACTTAATGAACAACTCAAAAACATAAAGCTTGACATTGGAAACCTATCAAAAAAGTAAAATTTGACCCTCATGATAAGCGACCAGATGATTAGCCATAATAGGTGAAAGCATTAGATAATGCCTACCATACCAAATAATAACAGACCCATTAAAATACAAAATCCAATATAAATAAGACAAAAAAAACACTAAAAATAAAAAAAGATGAAACACAATAAATTAAAATAATAAATAAATAATAAATAAAATAAGTAATAAAATAAATAAATAAAAGAAATACCAACTAAATAAATTAAATAAAATAAATAAATAAACATCAAATAAATAAATAAAACGCACATAAAAAATGAATAATTAACACAATAGCCAAACGTCATTTTTTTTATCTTACGCAAGAGCAAGATGAAAACTCACTCAAGCAAAACTGGAAGGACCAAATCAGAACGTTTATCGGACACAAAGTTAGTAAAAAAAAAATGTTCCATTAGAATTATTAGAAAAGAGGCCATGAAGAACGCCCTTGAAGGTGTTGAACACTGAGAAAACAAAATTCGGAATCATATCCATCAAAACAAACCCTACAGTTTGAAATAGAAAAGAGACCAACAGAGAAAAAATAACCAAGACATCAGATACTTAAAAGGACAAGGAATAGGAGCAAAGGTAAATCGGAGAATGAGATCTCTCCTTGAAGGATTTTTGATTCGCTAACCTAAACCAGAAGATAGATGAGAATCATAAAAAAAAAACTACCAAAATAATAATAAATATACAAAAATATAAGAGACTTAATGACTGCATTGACAAAGGAGAATCAGTTGATATTATAAGATGAAAAAAACCAAGCATATAAACTGAACAAAACTTCTTAAGAGACGTAGAAAAGTTTTTGAAAATAATACATTTAACAAAATAGATAGAGTATCATTAAAGTTTCCTTAGGATTGTAAATAATAAAGTAATAAATAATATTATAAATAAATAAGAAGGTAAATAAATGAATAAATAAATAAATAAATGGGGCACATAACAAATCCAAATTTAAACTGCTCTCTGAGCGACGATGACAGAAATGTTGGAGAAAGTCCTCAGCACGTTTTACAAACGTTCGGCGATTACCGACATGTCAAATGGCGAGTCATTGAGCAGGAACAAGTAAATGATTCACACTTTATACCTAAAATTGAACATGATCATGTTAACTGAAAGATGGATGCTGACGCGGTTGAAAGAAAATAATAAAAAAATTAAAAAAAAAAAGTTGTTCTGGAATAATGAGGAGAGTTAGATCCAATAATACAAATCAGAGCAAATATAATAGCTTAACTCATGAAGAAAGTGAAAAGAACTCAAACCAAACTCAGGTCGAGATAGTGATTAATGCATCTGTTATTCAGGATACTTAAGGTATGCTGTTAATATACTACCATGTGATTTGTACAATGATAAATGAACAAATCAAAGGCATTTATGATATTTGCACGCCTCCGTATTGGCCACTAAATGCTTAGTATATATATATATATATTATATATATATATATATAGATACGTATATTAGTATATATAGTATAGTTAGTAGAGAAGAATAAGGTGGTATATTTGGAAAGGTAACTGAATATAATAAACAAGAATATATATCACACTATAATTCACAATCAGGTAATATATAGGCTGATTAACCTACACTCGAAGACCTACATACCATATAGCTTACTATATTACTATTAATAGCGTATGAAACGCGTATACTACTAGTTATATAACTGATCACTATAATGCAGCACTACATATATAGATACTCATATACACTCTAGTTCACTAAGTATCGAGTATAGTATAATAATAAAGTATACATATATTATATAGTATATATAATATAGTGATAAACGTATAATATATTATATATATATATATATATATAATTTAATAGGATATAAATATAAATAATATATATATATATATTATATATTTATATATAATATAATATTATATATATATGATATAATAGTTATATAGTATTATATAAATATATATAAATATTTACATATAATAATATACAAAGACACTCTCTCTTATAGAGTATTGTCAATTTTCAAGGTTGTTCACAATTAATAATTTGTTTACATTAAAAGATAAATATATAATGTATGATATATATAAACATTAATTAATAATTATAAGTATAATTCCAATAATGTAATTACTATAATTAAAACAATTTAGTAAAATAATATAAACATAATAGTAAACGGTATAACAATAAGTACAATATGATTGCAGTTATAGAATGGAATGAAGAAGAAAGGCTGACAACAAACGACATCAAAGCGGTAAGCTATTCATACTATATACTTATATAATAATAATGCTAATACAGCGTACGGGAAGTAAGTCACTACGTGAGTGATCAGAGTAGTAAATATGCCGTAACGTGGGCGCCTATAATCGATGTGTTACTTAGCGGTAGTTAGAAATATATAATAAATGAAGAACTAATGCTAGTGTTAATTAATATACTATTATAGTATATATGATAATTTGTGTGAGTCGGTGTTTGTTGCTGTTTCCATAGTGTATTGTGTGTCTGTGTGTGTGTAGTAGTAGTTGCTTGTGTGTGTGTGTGTGTGTGTGTGTTTAATGACGAGATCAGTGTCAGCGGAACACCTTCTCCAAGTCTGCAGAATGTAAGTGCGCCAGTCCACACCACTGCACACAAGAGCACAAAGGAACATAAGAACCATATTGTATAAGTGAATATGCAACTAGTGTCCATATGCATGGTCCAAGCCATGCACACAAATAATGTGGTTCAGATGTGCTTTTTAAGAAAAGAAAAGAACTGGCAGATCTGTGATTGATATTTTTAAGGTTAATGATATTATAATATAAAATTCCTGAGCTTTAAGTCAAACTGAGTGAATGTCTTAACTCGAGACGAGCAAGAGCCAATTCTGATGAGACAAACACGAAGAGATATTCTTCGCACTATCTTCGAAAGATTGCACCTATAATACAAAGAATCAATGAAAGCTAGCCTAGTGAGTATATATAAGTGAATTTTAGTATACTCTCCACATTAAGTTAAATTAAAATTAACTCATTAGAGGAAATTATTACCTGAAACTAGAAACTGAATTGGCACAAATTCATGGAAAACTATTAGTTATGAGCTACACCTGTGCGATTAATGTTGATGAATCAGATAATCACCTTTGTTCACTGTGCGCATCATGTCGTTTATTACCATCATAGAAATCGACATAGCTGAATAACAGATATCAGATACAACATACAATAGCAGTATATCATACAATAAAAGCATACAATACATATCATACATACCACCATACATACATAAGACTATGAATCATACATTAACCATAACATATATACATTAATAGATAGTAGAATAAGTATAACTAATACAATTAATGCAAAAAATAGCAATACACACAGACAAACTTAGAGATATATAAGAATTAAAATATAATATAATATAATAGTATAAGGTATAAAAGTTTTTAGAATATAATACTGAAGATAGTAATAAATATATAGAAGAATATATATTATAGATAGAAGAGAGAGTTAATATATATATATAGATATATATATAGAATATATATATTAATCATAGTATAATTGTAATATATATAGTAGAGAACATATATATTTAAGATATATATATATATATATATATATATTATTTTAATAGATATAATATATAGAATATAAGGAAAATAAATATATTCGTAATAATAGTAATAAGATAAAAAGTTTGTGTTAAATAAAATCTGAAGTATACTTAAAATATATATATATATTATTATATATATTAAATACTAAAAGGTATAAGATATAATATAAGATTGTGAATGAGTATAAAATAAGTCATCTAAATTATAGTAGTATAATCATATGGAATATAGGGTTATTATAGGAGTATATATTTATATATATAGGAAGCTTAATATATTATACTCTATATAGATATTAATATAATATATTATATATACTATAAAAAAAAAATATAATAAATATATATAATATATATATATATATTTTAATGACAACAAAAAATTAAATTAGAAATGAACTAACAAGATTTAGTTAAGAAAGTAATTTTTTTTTATTATTGTTTTTACAATATTTTATATTTACCACTATATATTTATGTAGTTCTCTAATATTTAAATATAGTTTTTGATTTCAACTACTTTGGATCAATTGAAAATTAATAATTCAATTAAATTTAATCAGCTAAAATGATCTGTCCGTCTGTCTGTGTTATGTTCAAGAGATAATCAGGTTTCTCTCCTATTAGAACTTGTTATATAGATACATTAGTATGCTAAGGAGTTCTCCTAATTAATATAGTATAGTATATAGGCATTTTACACTGATCTCCAATGGAGTTACAGACACCTATAACTGGTACCTTGTAAATCATGGTACTTAATTATTATTATTATCTATTATTATGATTATTATTATTATTATTTTGATTATTATTATCTATTATTGAAAATTTAGTATTAAATTATTTTGTATAAGACATTCCATTATATTATGTATTATGTATTATTATTGATGATATTATTATTATTTTTGTTATTGTTATTTGTCAATGTTTTATCTGTTAATGTTGATTTTATTGTTATTGTTATATATTATTAGTATTAGTTTTGATATTAATTAATATTATTATTATTTATTATTGATAATTATTAGTATTGATTATTTTATTATTTTATTAATCTATTAATTCATTAATATTATATATTATTTTCAGTATATATTAATTATATTTAATTATTATATAATTATTATTATTGATCTCTAACCCGAGGACATTTCATTTGATGAAACCGATTATTATTATTATTATTTCTTATTATTATTGATAATATCATATAATTAATTAATTATTAATTTTATTATTTGATATTATTAAGAAAACTTGGATCGTCGAGGATCTCCTATCGTAATGAAGCGAATTAAAAAGAATTTTTTTGTTTTGAACAACATCGCCAGAGGTGGAGTCCCAAATTTTAAGATTAATTCAATCTGTGAATGCCATTACAAATGTGTGGTATAGGAGCAGGATGATATCTGCTAAGAACGATAGTAGATTATTTAGACAGCATTACAATGTAAAGCAAAATCTCTAGTACACTTATATCTGATATTGAATTTAAAAAAGTTTCAAAGATCATACACCTACTCAAGGAATAAAAATATCCCTTGCAATATTTGTTTTAAGAAATAAATGACTCATGTTTTTTTTTTAGAGGTGAACTATCATCAACATAACATTTTTCTAGGAAAGGTGGAGGAAAGTTGTTATGTCTATCTCGGAAGGTGATTTTTTGTTTTAATTTTTAAATTTAATTTTATAAATTACTTAAAATTTTTATTAATTTAAATCTTAATTTTATTTTATTGTTATTATTTATATAGTTTTACATTTATTTAAAGATCACTAGCAATTGTCTATAATTCTAGAAATGACATCTGAGGAATTCTCAAATAGAGCGTAGAGCAACTTGAACCTCATCCACAGAAGATAAAATTTTGAAGAGTTGGTATGTCTAGGCTAGTAATATTCGGAATACATCTGGAATATTGAAGAACTTAGAAGACTTGGTGGCCTCAATGCCGATTACCATACTTATGAATGCTGGTTTAGTTACCATAAATACTAAAAATGATATATAGGAGGTAAAACTGGATTGTTTTATTATACAAGTTGTTCATCTATAATAAAAAATATTTTCAAATTGTAGACAGATAAACACGATCTCTAGAGAGTTAAGTAATGTGATAGCATTGAAAAGTGATAGCCAATAGAACACCTTTACTGTATGTGTTCAACTATACGGTATGATTACAGATAAAGCACATGGGTGTAGCTACATATATAAAGAGAGTGAAAGGGTGGTGAAAAATGATATCGGACATAATAAGGCTACTATCAAGATAATAGGTATATACGACATGAAGAGTAATTTATATAATAAATTATAATAATATATATAAATAGTATTATAACTTATAAATTTCATTCTGAAGAGTAGAATATGGGCTATGTTAACGATTATATATAATTATAAATATTATATATATCCCAATAAATATTTAAAATATAATAGCCTATAATAAAAATAAAAATATATAAAACACTTACACACACACATACTAAAAAAAAAGATACATAAAATATATATATTATAATTATAATATATATCATAATTAATATAATTTTGTGAAATCATAATCGACTAAAAATTATAATTTGAAATATTAAATATTATATATATCTGATCATAATTAAACTTAAAATAAATTATATATAT
>JABUQX010092322.1:0-32500 GCA_015478945.1 Trachelipus rathkii | reverse complement strand
ATTCTTTTTGCAATATCATTTGTCGCGCTCCAATCGACCTGAAAGAATTCCACATTTTCAAGGAAATGAAAAAAGTATCTGAAGAGAGATGCGGAGAGGGGAAGAAATGATGATTGGGGGTTGATAGAGTTACTGATTGTGTTGCCATACGTTGGTATGATAACAAGTCTGGTACACCTATTAGTCCAATGATTGCTTGCTATTGAACACACGATAGGGTTGCCCCACGGGTGGATAGCTAGAGAAAACAAATAATTGGGTTGATATCGCAGAGGCCATTTCGAATACAACAAGTAGCTCCATCGGTCGGAGTTGATCCTGGCGCGATATGCTCATGTATTATACCGAATTCAACGATTCAAGTCTAGAAAATGGGTTACACTCGGTGATCTGTTATTATTTGTTGGACGCTATAGCGTTGTCAATTGCCTGCTGTTTGTATACCGGAGGCGTCCATTGTGAGCAAAGGTTCTCCCAAAAAAACATGCAATCATTTCAAAACGACATAGCTCTTTATGATTGTAGATAGTGGCTCCCGGCGAAGAAGACCTGGCAGAAAGACGCGGCCCGGGCCGGGCCAGGCCAGAGCCAATGGCCACCCCCAGAACGAGAAAACAGATGTCAAAAACAGAGGAATAGTGCTCGCCGCCAACAATCTGAGATTGCAGTGCAGCAACGCTTTCCCACGGGCCAGTGTTTACAGAGGGGGAAAATCGTCATATATCTCTATAATAAGCTCGAAGATGTCAGTCATTTGGCGGAAAATTGCAAAGTTCATCTTTGCCTCCTCCCTCGTCAACAAAAAATGCATTCCTCTGTGAGTAGTAGAAGAAACATTTGCTCGATCTTAATTAATAAAGGCACACAATATAAATTACACACACCACGTCTGGAATTCCGTCCACAAGATCTGATAAAGCATATGTTATTGAGTGTCTCCATTATCACCCTCCGTATGATGTTAGCTGTTTACTCTCCCCACATACCTCAAGTTCCGCCATTTCATCGATACGATACTCACTACGTGAAAATAATAAAATAGATAAAATATGATTAATATATATATTCACATAAAATTATATTCCCACTACACTCACCCTGAGCGAAAAGGAATAACCCAGTAAAAATTAGGTATATCCTGCTATGTTACCAACGCTACTAAAAAAATTATATGAAAATAATAAAATAATATAAATAATAAATAGAAATAAAAAATATTATTAAAATATAGAGAATTAATAATAAACAAATCAATTCACATTTATAAATTAAAATAAAATATATCATATCTTATATTATATTATACTACTTTTAAATATATAATATTATATATTTCTATTAATATGAATATAAATATAAAATAATAATATATATATATAATATATATATTTATAATATTATATATATTAATATATATATATTAATATATATATATATTATATATATATATATATAATATATATATATATATAATATATATAATATATATATATATAAATATATACTAATAATATATTATATATATATATATAATATATATATATATAATATATATATATATATATATATAATATATATATATATATATATATATAATATATATAATATTATATAATTAATATATTATTATATAATATATAAATATATTAATATATATAGATATATTTATATATATAATATATATATATTAATATATATATTATTATATATATATATAATATATATATTATATGATATATATTATAATTAATATATATTAAGTAATATATTATATATATATATAATGTTTATATAATTGTCAGTCGAAACTTTTCTATTAATATATTGAGTTAACTAAATTGTATTTATTTTAATTATCTAATAATAAAATTGTAAAAAATAAATAGATAATTTAATACTATTAATATATATAATCATCTATATATTACTATATTTATAATTTATTATATTAATTATAACTACTATAATTTTTATGACTATAATTTATTGATTTTAAGTTAGAATAGTATATATATAATATGATAATTTATATATATGAATTATATATAGCCAAAATTTATTGTACCTTATGATAATGATATACTCATATAATAAAATTTTTTATTTATTATATTATATTATATATAAAATAATATAGTTAACATCTAGTGCTCGTATAGCTCTATCTAGTATTCTACCTTAGATCTTGAAACCCTTTTCAACTTCCTTTATTGTATAGATAACTTCTGGGATCATATCAATCCTTCTTTCGAATCACCAGTATTTCTTTCGCTCCTCTCTACTGGTGGATATACTTGTACCTACTCAACAGATTTAAGGCTGTTTCTTCACTTAGAACTATGTGGAACTTGGTGGTTGCCCTACTTAGAAACAAAAATTGTGCATAATAGTATCATTTGTGTGATGGTGTAACACAATTACATTTATATTCCAAAGCTCCGCTCCTCTATATTTGTGGTTTTTAATTACTTTCTAGTCTTTCCTTACTTATGTTTAACTTTTCTTTCAAAATCGCCTTAATATCGGCTGTTATTGATGGGTCGCTATTCTACACACATCTCTTTCCATACTGCAACTGTGCACTAGCAAATTAAATTTTGTGTCGTTACAATTCATTTGTTTCTATTTCAATTCAGGACTCTTTATAAGCTGCCTTACTTTATTTCACCTTCATTGAATTAATATGATCAATTCTCAGGATGCATGCATTTTATCCACTAACTCTAAATCCACTTCAATAACTGCACCAGCATTCACGCAGACCCTTTCTATCTACTCTCCAAAAGCGTCTAATGTTCATATATCTTGCAGCACTTATCACTTGTATACATATCTAAAAATGCTCTCTTCTTAATGCATTCTCCTAGTCTTGAGTTCAGGCTGATACATTGAAGCAAGTATACCTAAATTTACCGGGATTGGCTCATTTTATCCAATCACAGTGAAGGATTGTTTGATAAAGAGATCCCAAAACATAGATAGGTGAAGAAGAAGAGTTATAAGCTACAAAGATCCACGAAACAAACCACAGGATAGCCCACTATGCAGGGCCCTCATCCAGAACACTTAAGATGGAAAGGTAACTACGATCATATAGTCGTGGGGTGCGACTCCTGGGTTTCATGCCTGTTCTTTGTTTATTCATGAGGCGACCATGAGGTCTGAGTCAATGAGTTCGCGCAAGCCAGAAAGCGCTGTGATAAAACTTTCTGTTCTGATCAAACTGTCCAATTCGTCTATCGTAGTCTCGGGACTGTTACGTGCTGGCTCCAGACGCCGAGTCTGAGACAGCTCGGGCGGCTCGGAATATCGCGACGCCATATATATATCACGTCCTAAATCCCTCATAGGTAACCCACAGCGGCAAGCGCTCGATGGGAACTGTACACTTATGTACCACTACCTTTAAGACCGCCCTCGTAGCACCAAAGATTTGATTGACATTGTAACTTCAGGCTTCTTGGGCGGTGCTTCCTTTTGCAGCCACCTCTTGTTCTGGTAGAATTCTCTTCCATCTCTGCATTTTTTGCTGAATATTAATCTCCTGACTTTAAAAGCCGTGCATCTTTGCTCATCTGCGAAATTTGCGTTAGATGGTGACATCTTAATACGTTTAACACCCTCTCCTTGAATATGGCTCTGCCCGTCAGTGTGGGATAACCTGTATATATATATAATATATTATATATATAGTTAAGTAATTTTTCTACTAGAATGATATATGGTGACGATAATTTTTATTTATGAAATATATATATATATATATTATATTATATATCTATATTTAAATATATATATAATATATATTATATATATTATATAATATATATATAATTAATATATAATATATATATACTATATATATATATATATTATATTATATTTATATATATATTAAATATATATATATATATATATATATAAATATACCGTATATATATATATATATATTATATAAATAAATATATATATTAATATAATATATATATATATTATATATATATCTTATCGTGAGGGACCCGATAACATGAGTGGTATGTAAGCGGAACATAAGGCACAGCGCCGTTGGCTGTGCCCTTACGCTTACACCCCCTTTGGGGTACCCCCATAGTATATATATATATTAATATATATATAATATATATATTTATAATATTTATATATATAATCATATATATATTATATATATAATATATATATATAAATATATAATATAATATAATATTAATATAATTATATATAGTATATATATATAATATATATATATTAATATATATATATATATATATTAATTATAATTAATATAATATTTATATATATATATATAATATATAATATATTAATATATATATATAATATATATATATATTATATTATATATATATATATTATTAAATATATATATATATCAGTATTAATATAATATAATCCTGAGCTGATAAAAGTTAAAGTTTCAGGGACTTCGATATTTATGAGCGTCGAATTAAGTATATCTAAGTCGAGATACCGCAACACTATATCAGCGCAATGACAGTATTGATTCTTTGTGCTTCAGTTATTAATTAGTGGACATTATTTCATAACTTACTTTCAAAAGTATTATTGAGTTATTATTTTTATAAAAACTTCGTACATACATATTGAGCCTACTAATTAACTTATCAGGATTTTTTCTACTATAAAAGACATTTCACCTATACACATACAAGGACCCTTTCGCAAATGATATGCGTACATATATTATGTACTATGTTATTACGTACATGGTCTCACAGACATGTCGATGCACAGCTTGAGCTTTTAGTTTAGATATAGATGAGACAGGCACAAAACTACATATTTTGCAGTACAACATTTAAAGTATAATAATATGATTCCTATGATGGACGGGCACATCTATAGAAGAAAGTAAGGAAACTATAAATTATTTATTATAAAACAATAATTATTTGACTAAACGTGGAACGTATTTAAAGACGAAAGATTTCTCCACCTATTTATTCTTCACACAAATAATTCATCTAATATATGTGACCTTTAGCAGAGCTATAATTTCTTGACACAAATCGAGATGGCATAAATCATAGAGGGTATATATCTAAAAATGCAAGTATAGCAATAATAACACAATACGAAAATGAGCATATCTGGAAAAGTTATGTTTCATTCCTATTCATGCGCACGGATGATCACCATGATTGTTTTGTTGCTGTTATGAGGTAAAGTTATTTAGCGAGCGTATCAGATTACTAATAGAATAACATTGTAAAAGATATGTTAATTAATAATATAAAATATATACTTTTTATAGTTTAAAAACTATAGTTGAAAAAATGACGAAAGTCTCAATACACAATATGAATCACAAATTTTAATCAATTTTTCGTTATGTATATTAATTAAAATATAGTCTGAGTGTGGGATTTTCTATTTTTAACATTACTTTAATTTATAATAAATTAAATAAATTACATTAAAATAAATATTGTAATTTATACGATTAATATCGTAGTTTCAATTATCGCCCTATCACGGCGAATATTTTTAAGCATATCCAGAGTTTATCAGTGAAGTATATCACGGTTATCTATATAGATGAAAGTGAGTTATTCGTTATCGATTATATATACTCGGAGTTATCGCGATAACATTTTCGTTATATATCTGTATATATCACACCGTATATGGTTAATATATATTAATAGCTAATATATTTATAATATATATATATTCACTATATTGATTTATATAAAACATAAATTAGTAATATTTGGACTAGTAGTAAAAACCTAGGTTTAGAGCTTGATATAAGAGACTAATGTAAAAGGTAGGGGTAGATCATATATATTTTTTATATTATATTATTTTATAATAATATATATATTATTTAAAGTATGTACCCATGAGTATATAATATAGAAGGTAGTGTAGATAAAGTAGTATATATTAGTATTAGAGCACCTCACAGTATTAGTACTATGACTGAACGAAAACGGTACCTATTACTTACCTTTATAGGCTCAAGTTAAAAATATATGTTTATTGAGATAATGTTTTCATTATCGCAAAACATAAAATTAAGACTTCATAAGCGATTATATTTCACCTCAAAAAAAATTATTTCGTCATGTATAGTAGTGACTATCAGTAGTAAATATTTGCGTCATCTAAGTAGTGATTTCATGAGCTATAGTATAGCAAAATTATGAGACATCGCCTAGGTAGCACAACTTATCTCAGCCTCGGATATCTCATAACTCATAGGTATTCCAGAAATATCCCTAGTCTGCTTACTACGACTCAAGTGAGCTCATACTGATAACCAGTAGTATAGAGTCATATCGATGACTCATCTTATCATTCATCTAAGCATCTATGTTATTGTGAGATCTTTTGATACCTTATATATATATTATTATACTCTTTACTTCTATCTCTACCTATACTATTAGTTATATTTTTAGTAATATTCTATTGCTATATCGAGACTAGATACAATACTATCGTTCACTTATGTTGATGAGTAAATATATATAATTATGAGTACCAATATCTTACGAGCGCATGCTGAAACAGTGTGTATCCGCGATTCGTTCTCCTTATATATATAAGTAAGGATAGTTATTCACTGATTTAACAATTTAAGAATTATGAGTTTTAATCTACTTTTAAGTGTATATAACTCGAATAGTGGGACTGTGTAGCAATGAATGGTGAAGGATATCCATAACATTTACATAATTTAAAAGCTGTAGTTAAAGAGCTTAGCGATAAAAAATATATAAATAAATATATTGATATATACGTAATATATTGAATTAGAATGTATATAATGATAATATTAGTATTATATAATATTTTTAAAGAATTCTTAAAGATAAAATTATCGTATATATACTGTATTACTAAATACTTAGTTACTACTTACTAAACTTATAACTTAATCTATCACAGCCTAATTTATATTTACTTATTATAACTAAATCTAATCATTAATATACTATCATATACACTATACTATATAACTACTAAACGACTTAACTACTATATATATAACTACTTAACTTATCTTATATATAACTACTACTTTAACTACTACTTTATTATATAGCTACTGACTTATAACTACTAGCAATATATATACGCATGTAATCCTACAAACCCTGTATAGGAGTATATATAATATATATATATATATATATATATATATATATAAGTAATTATATATATACCAATATGAGATATAATATATATATATATAGTTATATAAATGGTTATATATATATATTTATATTATATAGTAGAATTTCCGTATATATATGACCATAAACGGGGTACAAATAGTATAAGTAAAATTTATAAAGGATTATGTAAGTCAACCAGGTGTCACAAGTATCTGTATTAAATCAGAATCTCATCGTGCTACTGCTATGAAGAATAGATTGTTGACAGACACGAAATCTTTCTTCATTCTTCTCTTCTATTTCGCGCATATCTATCAAGGCACCAGAGTGACATGCCCCCCAACAGCTGATCCAGCACACTCTAGCAAAACAGAGTCTATTAGGTAAAGAACCCAGAGAGCTAACATTCTTATAGCTCTACTTATATGGTCCAAAAATTGATACATTCTAAAGATCATAAACATGTTTATCTCTTAGAACATTCGTGATGAACATATCTTTAATGTGTGTTATCATGTAATAAACCTTAAGTCAATCTATAAATAATTAGTAAAAAGAATAGTTAATAAAGAAGCGTTTTGCTATTCCAAATATATCTATTAGATTATTTAGCTATAGTATATAGGTGATCTCTTATATTTGAGAATTAGTCAAATTAAAAAATATTAAGAGATCATGTCTTTTGTATAATACTATAAATATATAATATTTAACTTATACACTAAAAATATAATATATTATATACATATGCACTGCTAACCGCTAAAGTATATATACAGTACTGCGTAACTTGAGGTGATTATATATATATACTATATATATATATAGTATTATGGTATATATATACGTGGTTCATGCGGCTATATTACTTCGTTATATATCATATTGAATATCTAATATTTAGTTTACGTTTGAATCATAAATACATAAGTCTATAAGTCTGTTATGATATCTCCTTACATATAGTGATCATATATATTAGGGACTTCATCACCTGAGCGACACCAATGCGTTCGACACTGGGCTCGGAACGCTCGGATTTGTAATCGTTCTGTCCGCTCGGTTCCACACTACACCAGTTAACTTTCTACATTATATTCAATTGAGTCCTATTTATTAATAAAATTCAGTAATTGATTTGTCAATTACTGAGTTATGATTTATGCGATAATAAATATATATGTGAAAGATTGACAGATAATAATGTGCACAAAATAATTAATGAGCAAGAAATAGCGCGATGTCTGAAACTTCATATATTTTTCACTCTAAAAACTTATAATAGACTTATTCAGAAAGCAAACTTCACTTTCTCTTCACGGCATCTTCGAACCTGGTAGCTCTTAATTACTCTGAAAGGAAAATGCGTGAAGTGGGTGTGTGGATTTCTATTTTTTGGATTTTCTTGAGATTTTTGTTTTTATAGATTTAATCTTTATTTTTTAGACAAGATTTAGCTTTATTTTATTATGTATTAGTCTATTTTTTTATTAAAATGCGACAATTAAGTTAATAATAGCCTAATTAGATTAACTAGATATTAATAATAAGAAACGGACCGTAGTTCCCCCTACACTATATAACGTAATAAGAGTGTTATAATTAATTAGTATTATGTACGAATTATGTATAACTTCACTTTTTATTTATATATATATATATATATATATATATATATGAGCATATTTTATTTTTTATTAAAATTCTCTAACGCTTATTATTTAGTTATTTACGGCCTATATAAGCTCTCTACTATAGATAATTAGTGAGGACGCACATTAAGTATTTCAAAAATATACTAAAAAATAGCAGTAATACTTATTTAAGTGATAGAAAGATAGTTTTTGGAAATTATTTAGTTTGACACTCACGTAAAAATGAATATTAAAATTATAAATAAAAAAAGTATTAGAGTTGACATCAAAATTAAAATAATTAGAAGTATAAGAGAAAAATATAAAATCAAGTGTTAAAATAATAAAAATAAAAGATAAATCCTTTTGAACTTAGGATTTATTTAATGTAATAGAACTCCTGAGTCCCCTTAGTTATCTATTTAAAAGGTATTAGGTTTAGGTTAGTTTAGGTTAGCGTAATCGTTACAGTATAGGCTTTGTAGGCTGTAGTCTATGGGTGAGGTACAGGTATATATGGATCAGGCTCTTATTACCCAAAAATTTTTATATTTTACCCTAAAAGCATATTAACAATCCGACGGTAACATATTTATGAATATTGATTTGTCGCTCCTGGATTCAACCCACTTATTAATAAAAGCCATATAATAGTATATTATCATATTTGATAATCTTATACTATCTATATCTCTAATTTTCTGTTGATAATAATATCTATTATCATATATATATCATGCACTATTTTAGTTATATATAATATATATTATAATAGAAATTAATTATATTGTTTTAAATATATAATATATTAATTAATATATATATATATAATATTATTAATTAATACAAGGTTGGCGCACATAAAAACTGGAGCCCCATCTAACGAAAAAAGAATTATAATCAATTAATAATATCTACCTGACCAAGTACGTTAACGGTCAAGGTTTCACTAATATCCATCAAATAAGTTAAATATATAGTTAAATATAACTAATAAAATATATACACCTATTTAAAACCCTCATCCGTTTGAGAGTAACAGAGCAGGGATTTAAGTCTAGGTTCAAAATGTTTTCCCGTCAAGAACAAAGCAAAGTTCTGCACGTTTAAGCATGTTATTGAAAACATTTGCTTCAATACACGTTGTTGGTGTTGGAAAATCTCTTGACGTATGATGGTTTTTCAAGTAGGCTAATTCAATTGTTCTGGATTGTGTGGTAAGTACTACATATTTTTCTATGAAATCCCCACCACGAACAGTCAGTCACTATGGTGAGAGGTCTGGAGACCGGGGGAGGCCACCAAAACCCTTGCTGATGCGTTCCTTTCCTCTGTAAAAAAACGGTAAGTATTGGTAGTGCGAGAGTGACAGAGTGTCGAGCGTGATGCAGGTGCCCCATCTGCGGAAATAGGCATAACGCTTTTTGTTTGGAGTTAACTGTGCAGAGAAATCACTAGTAGACGCTGTGTATTGTGGTATATAGACCATCTATCAACACAATTCATTGAAGAAGTTGGGAGATCATTGCAGCGATTATTTCTGTACAAGAAACGCATTACCAAAACACCAATTTTTTAAATCGTGAGATTGGCATTCTGCCAATTTAGTAGGGACTCGTGTGTGGTTACTCCTATCGTAGTCCCAAGTGTGGAAAGTATTTAGGGAATTGATATAACGTTAACCCACAAGATGACAAACCCAAGCTTACATTCCACGTTAGATATAGAGAGAAACGGACTCAACATCTTTCACTCACAGCACATTCTCCTAGCTCACAACATCACATTACAGTAAGTGTTTACGACATTCCATTATCGCTTTTTTTTGCTTATTTCATGAAAACCTTAACACTCTCAACCATTAGGCTTAGCGCGTACTTGGGTATCTCATTTATTAGACCTCAACTGAAGAGCTGAATTAGCCTGTATCGAACTATGACTTCTGCACTACTGATAAACTCTCACATTGACTTGTAATCATACCGATCCGTTGTACACGCGTACGACTAGGTAGTCTATGTAATATTTATTTGTTAACTCATTGTTTTCGTAGATGGGTGTAGGATTTTACGTGCGCTCAACTCTGTTAACCCCTATAAATACTACTATATATACAACTTATATATATATAACTATACTAACTACAAACATATGTTATATTATAATATATACGTAGTTAATACTCTATTATATATTACCTAAATTATACGTATCCTAATATCATTAAGTTAAATATTACTCTATATATATATATATAAGATTAAGAAAACATATAAGATTAAGAATAATACCTGCTGTTATGATAGTTATATAATAAGAATCTTTATTAATTTATAAATTAATTATCATTAAAGTATTAATTATATTCTAATGTCAACTAATAGGTATATATATATATAATATATATACGTGCACAAACTATATATAGTATATTAACGCTAATATAAGCTTAATATATATAGTATAGTAGTTAATAAGGTATCAATATTATAGGTCAGGTAATAGATATATATATAGATGAGTAGTAGGTATATTTATATATATTATATATATATATATTTTATATGGAATATATATATATATGTTATGTATATGATGACCACTGAATGTAGAGGGGGGTAGCTATTTGACTATACCCATACTGTTTTTAAGTCCGTTAGGTCAGTAAAAACTAGTAGTATATGTTTTAACTGATAATGTTTCTATATATATATATTATATATATATATCTATATTAGAACTAAAAATATAATATATTAGATTATATATATATATATGTAATAAATATTAATTAATATATAATATATCTCATTCATGAAAAATTATAGCTATAATGTGATTTAACGAAAATTTATGTATATAGTAAAATCGTATTGGTCATAGTTATTTAAGATTATCACTGGAGAATTTTGTTAAATGTTAACGTTTATATCGCAATAGTTCATTAAATGTGATTTATATTACCATTTGTATAAAGATATTGTCTATGAGAGTAACCTAAAGTTTTTTGTAATATATGATTCGCTAATGTTGTTTGTTGTTGTTGGTGTGTGTTGTTTATGTTTAGTTTATATTATTATTTATATATATATATATATATATATATATTATAATAATATAACAATATATTATATTATATAATACAGCAGTAATATTATTATTATATATATTATAAAATTCTCATATATATATAAATATATATATATATTAATAATATATATTAAATATATATTAATATTATAGATATATTAATATATATATATATATATATATATATTATTAATATAATATATAATTATATTAATAAGAATATATATATATATTAATATTAATTTATTCGCATATAATATATATATATATATATAATATATATAATATATAATATATATATAATTATATATTAATATATATATATATAATATAATAATATATATAAATTATATATATATATAATATATTATATGAATATAATAATATTATATATAATATATATATTCCATATATATATATATAATATAATATTAATATATAATATATATATATATATATATAAATAAATATATATAATATAATATATATATATATAATATTATAATATTATATATATATATATATATTATATATATAATATAATTATATTATATATTAATTATATATATATATATAATATATATAATGATAATATATATATTAATATATATTAATATTATATTTAATATATATATATATATATATATATTATATATAATATATATATAATATATATATTATATTATATATATATAATATATATTATATTATTAATATATATATTAATATATATATAATAATTATAATATATATATATATAATATATATATATTAATTAATAATATATATATATATATATATATATTAATATATATAATATATATATTATATATATTAATATATATATATATATTAATAATACAGTAGTTAGTGAGTCGCATCAATAAAACTCATACCCCAATTCTACTCTCGATAAAATAATTAGATTATCAATATACATAAATATATTCCTAAAGATTATCTATGCAACGATTTACACACAGAAGACGAGATTCACAATACAATTGTTTGGTATTAATAAGTAATCCAATAGAGCAGTATTCACATCGTCAAGACGCATCCTTCATGGCTTAAAATGAATAAATCCTCATTACATTGTTACGTGTTTGTTCATGAAATTACATGAAACTCGGAACTAACTGTAGCGTGGATGCGTAAAACTTTAGCTGTAATGTTGCACTATAGAGAATGTTTGCATGGGTGAGCTAATAATGTTGACATTCCACGTTTTCTCTACTCTACTTTTACACACGGACTACTACTACATAGACTAGCTTGCGTACTACTTACATCCTTGTAGCTGTATCATACCAGCTATTCAACTTTCACTCACCACCATAATTATTAAGACTCTTTTCGCGAAGGTCCTACATTGTGATTCTCTTATCAGAGGCATTACTCTCACTCACTCTGTGTGATGTATCTACTTCTTCTTATTCGTCTTATTCTTCTTCTTCTTCTTCTTCTTTTCTTCTCTTTACTTCTCTTCTTCTTCTTCTTCTTGCCATTCTCTATCTTCTCTATTCTAATCTCACTCCGTCATTCTTCACTATACTTATCATTCTTCTTTGCGTTCTTCTTCTTCTTCTTCTCTTTTCTTCTTCTTCTTCTTCTTCTTCTTAAGCAGCGCTGCCAAAGGAAATTACCGATTTCACGTTTGGGGTAAAACGACTAACCCTTAAAAATGGATTATTAAAAATTCAAATGACTGAACTTACTAGTGCTGTGACTACTACTAATAATACCCAATGTTTACCTCTACCAAGGCTACTCTAGATCTAGACTCATGTTTCTCTGCACAGTTAACTCCAAACAAAAAGCGTTATGCCTATTTCACATTAGACATAGATGGGGCACATATTGCCATAACAGCGTGGTGGATTTCGATAATTCTATGTCTCAAATATGTGCGAAGTTATCTCGCCATATATTACCACACGTATCTAACAGCAAGGAGAACAGAGAGACTCATATCGAGCAAGGGTTTTGTGCACTACCCCGGATCACTAACCACACTTCAAACGACCATCTGTGACTATTCTTGTTGGAGGATTTCTATAAAAAACTACTAGCGAGTCTGACCATATGCGAACAAGCAAGATCTCTGCGCGAGAACAATTGAGAACATTGAAAAACAACATACGTCAAGAGATTTCCAACATCCCACAACGTGTTATTGAGAATGTTTCAATAACATGGCATTAAACGTGCAAACTCTTGCCTCTGTTCTGACGGAAGAAAATTTTGAAATTAAGACTTTAAAATCCGCCGATAGCATCCATATTTAATAACGTCGTAATGGTAAAGGTGTTTCTGCACTCTATTGTCCTAATTACATATACTACTATTTGTAATTAGACTGCTACGTTACCTGGTATTTCCATGGTATCAGGTCCGAAGACTATCATTAGTTTTATTATTTGATATTGTTCTGATCTTTATCGCTTATTGTTATCTTTGAAAAACACAAAACTTTATCGGAGCATGAACTAGCTATTTATGAGTGCGCCGTTACGTCTTCTGAGTTAAACTTATAACTATAGAAATAATACGTATATAAAAAAATCTCTATAACTATCAAACATCTATTGTAAATATAAAGTTAAGTCGAAATATATAGTCAAAGTTATTTATTGGTAGCGAGTACCTTACTCACATCTCCTATCTATCTTTCAGCTCTATACTACTCTCCTAATTTTATACTTCATCATCAAATTCACTTATTGTATTCAGCTGAGGGAAATATACCCATTAAGTTAGTAGATACGTCCTTATCAGATATTATTAGCGAGTACAGTATGAAAAAATATATATTATTAAACTGTATTATATCAGCACCGATACAATCCATGTTAGACTTCTTCTTTTCATCTAGTCTTTATATTATGAATTGGCTTATTCTATGTAAGTTGGTTGTAAATCCTAATGAGAGCGAAATAATATTCACAATAATTATAATGTATCAGTATTAATTTTAAAATATTTTAGATGTATATATATATAATTATTAACATAAATATTTATATTGGTAGTAACATATCCTTAAATACCTAACCTATATAACTCTATACACTATATAAATACTCACTCTATAATCCTATAAACCTAACCTAAACCTAACCAAATATACTAATAGTATATATATATATAAATTCACCAATAAAGACGAGAGTCTTAAAAACACCTAGATCCTCTATACGTAACCCTACAAGTTGTCTGTATAGCTCTTAACGCTATTAGTCGCTAACTCGCATGTAACCTAACTTGTTACCCTAACCTAAGCTCCAAGATCAGACTAGATATATGACATTATCTGGAATAATTGTTGTGTCTCGTTTACTATTGAATGAGATCACGGTCAACACTTATTGTTAATGTCCATATATAGTATTTATTTATTTATATATATATATATATATATATATAGGTATATATATATATTATTAATAATAATATATTAGAGGTGATAGTATATATATGTATATATATGATATATATATTATAATTTAAAATCTTAATTAAACTTAAATAATTTATTATTTACTAAGCTTATTATTTGATTAGGTAAAATTAGGGATTATTAAACGTATATGTATATAAAAAATAATAATTAAAAAGAAGCATTTTCTGTCTAAAAAAATAAAAAAACTATAAAACAAAATTAGTCATCTATAGAATTATATAAAAATCAAAAAAATCAAAAATATCCCCAACCCCTTTCTAGAGTATTAAAGCTACCGGTTCGAGTGGGAAAATATTGTTTTCATATTTAATAGTTTTCGAAAATATAGAGTTGCTGAAGTTAAATGTTTTATCATTAAATATTATGTATCATCAATATATTTATATCAATTATTTCTATATATATATATTCAATAATCACAATTGCAGTAAATGACTGATTAATTACTCAATTGTATTAAGAAATGATATTTATCACTGAGAATAAGAGTAAAAGTATTACTGGTTAGTTACGGGCCGGAAACCGGAACTTCCATATAAATAATCGTAGATATATGAGTTCCTAGGCCGGAACCTGGTTCCGTATACATCCCTAATATTTATATATATATAGTATAATATATATATATATATTAATAATAATTATATATTATAAATATATATATTATATATATAATATATATATATATATATAATATATACTATTTAATTATATTATATCTATTTATATAATATATAAACTAAAAAATTTTGTAATGTGTAACATGTAAAATAGATACGAGTAAGTACGTTATATATAATGAGAATACGTAATAAAGATCAGTATGACGCAGCAAAGGTAGATTAATATATAATATAATATATAGATATATGAGTGGTTAGTATATGTAATACAAAGAACTGATCTGCGTAGAAACTCTCACATATACCCTCTACTACTAATGAGCTTCCACCTAAATATAGCACAATAATAAGAGTAGTTTGGAATAGCAAAACGCTTTTATTTATTTCTTACTAATTATTTCTACATGATATTTTATCATGAACAGCACATTAAGATATGTGCACACCTGATTTGCGCTCTCAATATAATAAATGTCGTATTCTTTAATTTAGGAGTATATGCGTATAATATTTTATAGGACCACAACAGTAGTATGTGACCAAAGCTGTCTAGCTCTCTGGCTTACTTACCATAACTGACCTTCTCGTCAAGCACGGAGCACAGCCAAGGATGTGGGTGAGGCACAGAGAGTCACCTTATGGTGCTTGAGAACCTATAACAGAAAAAGAATGAGAACAGTTAAGTTTCGAAGTTGTGACAATATTCTGGTATAGCAGTGCACCAGAGATTCGATGTGAATAAGATAACGACCCGTACTGGTGCTTGGTGCACTTACATAATATCCTTTATAAATTCATGACATAAACGCCTTTTGTTACCGATCGTATGTTGCGCCTGATCACGTATCACTTATAAAACACATTATATATTTTTATTGAAATGATATAATATATATAGTATATATAATACTTCCATACATAAAATATTAATATATATTATATTTTGCTTATATATAGTTTATAATTATATTATATTATATGATATTATATTATATATAGTTATCATATATTAAATAGTATGAGTTATTTGATATACATTATATATTAATTAGCAGCTATACTTTGCGTGATAATCGTAGCACTTTGCTATATAATAATATATATTATATATAATATACTATATAGTTAAGCGTTTTCGCCCGACGTGAGAACCTAATTAATAGTTTACGTCTAGTATTGGTACCTTCCTAACTCCTAAATTACTCATAGCTATATCTTTTCATTTAGTATAATATAATAGTTAGCTACTCTATATGATATACTTTCGATTGACTGTGGTAATAGCTACGCCTACCCTTGTACGCGCTACGCCACGTTACATAGGTATATATAGTTATTAATAATATATAGATAGTATACATAGAGGGTTAATGAAGGTTGTATATATGGATATAGTAGTTGGTTACTATTATATATATGTACTAACGCATCATAATAGTATTACTAGCCTATTAAATATTACTAATCCAGTAGTATATAATATATGTAATGCATGGAAAATTCATAGTATTAATCCAGACACGTGTTATGGTGCTGACCAAAATGTGTTACTAGAGCACGGAGATCACAATTTATATGAATAATGATATCTATACATATACAACAAGTCAACTCAAAGTTGATATAAGTGAGGGTATATATATATATATAGGTATATATATATATATATAGCTAAGAATATAACATAAGGGGTATAGGTGGTGAGTGAGTAAAATAACGCTATCTAATGTAAAGTATACTTATAAAGATTATAGTACACGTATATAATACACACTAACTCACGTACTAAGGCGATACAATAGATATACAATATGGACCCCTAATTATATATATATATTTATATTAGTGAGTAGGGACCAGACCCCAAAACAAACCGGCTACTAAAATATATATATATTAAATAATATATATAGTATATTATATAATAATATTAATATATATATATATATATATATATATATATATATATAGTATATATATATGATATTTACTATATAAATTATATAAATAATATATTTATATTATATATATAATAATAATATTATATATAATATATATATATTAATTATATATTATATATATATATATATATATATATTAAATATTTAATTACTATATATATATTATATATATTATATAATATAATATATATATATATATATATATATTAAGGACAGTTAATATGTACTTAGACTGTAACTAGGATTCTTTTCTTTATTAGCGTTAGTCACGTTATGCCAGAACATTTACAAAATATTGTAACACTATGCAGGTCTTACCTTTATTATTATGCCATATAGAAAATTTTAATTTTTAATTGTGATAATACTATTATAAAATAGTGTGGCACGATAACGAAAAATGTTATCTGACTCGATATAATTAACCGATATAATCACGTATAAACGTGATAAAGAAAACCTTATCATCGATAACCGATATCCAATAACTCGTGATAAAAATATCGCCTATAAGGCGATAACCGATAAATCTAGTTAATATATACGTATATATAAAGAAATATTTCATTTTTATTAATATATTATAAATAAAAATTATAAAATAATAAAACATATATACGACTTTTAAAATATTCTATAACTTTACCATTAAAAGTAATTAAATTTGTTTATCTCTCGTGCTATTAAAAGGAGTCGGAACCTATTTGAGTAAGAAATATTTTAGTGTAAGATTATAACACGCAAAATCAATCGAAAGATTTTATATTGAACACCTAGCAACCAACGTACCCAGAAAAAAATATATATATATAGAATTGTTGCTACTTGCTTATATAATTAATGTGTCGGTATATATATCCTATATTAAATAAATTATATTAAATATTATTTTTGGACCAATAGAGTCGAAAATGACTGTTATTAATATATATATTTAATATATATTATATATATATATATATATATATATATATATATATATAATATATTAATTATATATGAATATATATATATATATATATATATATATAATTAATGAATATATATTATAATTATATATAATATATATTTAGAATCTTACAATAGTAATATTAATATTAATATATATATATATATATTATTAATATATATATAATATATATATATATATATATATATATATATATATATATTAATATATATAAAATATATAATTATATATTATATATATATTAATAATAATATAATATATATAAATATATATTATATAATTTATATATATATAATATAATATATATATATATTATTATATATATATATAATATATATTAATTTATATAAATATATTATATTTAATAATTTATAATATATAATATAAATTAATATATATATATATATTATATATTATATATAATATTAATATATATATATATAATATACTATTATTTATATGTATGATCCAACGATCTGGCTGTTGCAATGGTATATAGTAATATATATAATATTTATATATACTGTTATATATACGGTATATATATTATTATATATATATGTTACATATCTATTATACCTTTATTATATTTATTATATAATGCGGGTAAGACGGTCACCTAATAAAGTTTAGTGAGACGTTTTCCTACTTTTAATCACAGTAAGGACTATATTTAGTACCTATGAGCTATTACAGTCGAATAATAAAGAACTAATAATAATAGTGATAATTGAATATATAGTGAACACGTAATATATAAATAATTATAGATCAGTTTTCTTACTCTACCATCCTGTAAGCTTTGCAGAGCCATTATCCAAAGTGAAGTAAAATAGGGTAGTTAAACGTATTATAAATGATGGTCACTCATCAAACGCAAATTGTCGCTATCAATATTACCACTGAGCAAGAATGCTCAGCGCGTCTTGTATATACTGTAGATTATAACATTTAAATTCACAGTCCAATAAAATAAGTACACGACAAGATGAACTGATTACTAAGCCTGAAGCTAAATATTATATAGCAGGAAGGAAATCTACGAGATATGTATGAACATGATGTAATGCGCACACACTGCTCTACAAAGAAGATACACAATTGTAAAACCCCCAACAAGTCCTGAGATTATGTCTATTATTATCAACTTCAACAATCACTTTTCAGCTTTTCTAGAGAGTTATTCAACGTTCACATAAAGAATTAGGTCTAATGAGCGACAAGTGAGTAAAGAGTTCCCCTCCCGAGCGTTCATGCCTAGCCTCGTTGTTATTTCAGACTAATGAGCCTAGAAAGTTGCTCGTTTACTGCCTTGGTGTTGAGCCATAATGAGAGAGATCAGCGCTTTCCACAAACATCCGCCTCGATCGCAAAGTGAATTGATAGTATCATCACAAGAACAGGACCTCTGTTAGTGAGAGGCTCTTGTTGACACCCTTTGTATCGACCTTTGGGGAATCGTGTCCAAACAATAAGAGCGTGTGGTTTGTTATGAAAGCACATCACAGCCCCCGGATAGCTAATGATAGCCTCTCAGGTAGTTCACCACCATAAGTGCCGTGTCAGAGTCATGGAGAAGCTTTGAGTTCCTAGCTTATATTGCATGTGACAATTTCTAAATCACTATGGCTCTAGCTAGAATAAATAGTACCTCCGCAGTAACAGTATAAGAAGTAGTACCAATTTTAGATTATCTCATATGCTAAGCTAGAAGGCTCCCACGATGTATGACGATGGAATCTTCAAAAGATTCTTGTGAAGTTAGGGGTGCGCTAGACTTCCGAATACGACTCGGCTGAAAATACTCGTGGCTGGTAAAGCTCGAGAGCTCATGAAACTCGTCTACGAGAGATCATCTGAGGACCGCTCAAATAAATCTGCGTACTACACCTGAATATATCGAGTAGAATATAACCAACATTATAGATGATAAGACAGAACCCTGGTACCGTAATATACGCCAATATAAATTTAGCCAATTAGGAAAAGAGAACGACCGAACAATAATATCCGACTGCAACTCGGAATACATTTCCACTCATGCCAATAACAGCCGATAATTAAGCGATTATGCAAAGAAAATAGATATTAAACATAAATGTAAATTAGAGATAAAGATGATAGATAAGAGAGTAGAAAAATAAACCCAAAGAGGGGAGCTTGGAAAGTAATGAAGCTGAACCATTCCCAGTCAAATGTATTGATATGTCAAGCTCGCAACCACACAAGTCTCCATAGTTCCTAAGTTGAAGAAAACCTTAAATCTGTAGATAGGAAAGTATATTGCACCAGTAACCTTAAAGGACGAAAGCGAATACTGGTGATCGAAAAGAAGGATGATATTCCAGATGATCTAAGTAAAGAGAGTGAAAAGGGTTTCAAAGATCTTAGGTAGAATACAGATGAGAGCTATAGAGCAATAGTTACATATATATATATATATATATATATATATATATATTATATAATTATATAAATATATATATATATATATATAAGATATATATATATTTATATACGGTATATATATATATGTATATATATATATATATATAATATATATATATATACATATATATATATATATATATATTATATATATAGTATATATATATATATATATATATATATATATATATATATATTTTTTATATTTATTTTATTTAATTATTTGTTTGTTTATTATTATCTATTTTAATTATTTTTATTTTTATTTATTATTTATTTATATTATTTTCATTATAATTTATTTTTGTTCGTTGGTGACATAGCCAGGGAACCCTATTTTACGGGTTATCCCTTTTCGCCGGGGGTGTAGGGGATATATTTATGTGAATATACATTAAATCATTTTTATCTTTTTTTCATTTTTCGGTGGTATCGTATCAGAATCGCTAACTGGAGTGTAGGGAACCGCTAACCCCTCATACGGAGGGATAATGAGGGATAAAACATCCCTCATAAGCTTTGCGGGAATTCAGCGTGTATTATCTGGTTTATAATTAGAATCGACGAGATGTTTCTTCTACTACTCACAGAGGAATGCATCTTTATAAAGCTGCGGACAATTCGGGACCTCTTTATTATACGAAGAATTCTTCAAATGCAGCAAGAATGTTATACTGATATTTGCTGAATATCACCCTAGAAGACCAACATCGGACCCAGAGCTGTCCATGAGTGTGGGACATCGTAGAACCAGATTATCATTTGCAAGAGAACATTTCAACTGGCATATCAATGAGTGACTAAGCGAAGTCTTATTTTCGGACTTTTATAGATTTTGTATCTATAGCTCGGATGGATGTTCTAGAATGTGTCGAAGGCCAAATGAAAATTATGCAACATTCAATACTATGCACAGCACACCTTACGAGGGAGAATAGCAATGGCATAGGTCCATAGGACTATAGGGCCTCGTTTCTTTGACGGTGTGTATAGAACTTTTCGTCAATTTTGTTGGTTTCCATCATAGACCTTTATGTTATCTTATTGGACCAAACATCAGAGATGAGTTAATTCTAATACAGGATAATGCCAGACTACACGCAGCTCGAATAGTCCATGAATATTTAAACCATAAATACATTAGAACATTTGAATTGCAAGCATACAGTCCGTCCGGACCTCAATCCCACAGAAAAAGTCAGACAAGATGGAGAGAAAAGTTAAGAGCATAACACATCCTTCCTTTGAATTAACTCTAATAAGTTCTTGTGCGTAAATGTAATAACTCTTTACCAGTTGTCATACGACACCTAATTACATAATTCGTAGCTGTGCGTGAATGGAATAACTCTTTACCAGTTGTCATACGACACCTAATTACATAATTCGTAGCAGTGGTGAACATCAAGCTATTAAAGAACATTGAACATTGAAAAAGCGCAAAATAAATGAGACCTATGATTTTCACAACACAGGTTAAATACTTGTTGTATAATTTTCTCACTTTTTCTTATAGTGGTGCTTTTTTTTTTTTCTGTTTAGCTGTTATATTATCTTGTTGCTATTAATTTTCTTCTAATCACTAATACATTTATCTTACTATCGTTTTTTATTTGTTTTTTGTTTTTCAATTTCGAATTTGTAGTAATAAATTTTCAACATTTAATTATATTTATTTTATTATTATAATATTTATTATTATAGTTATTTATATATTATATATTTATTATATTTATTATTTTTAATAGTATTATTTTATTTAATTTTATATTCTATATTATATTATATAATTCTATTGGTGAATATAGTATGGAATATTGGGTGGATATATTAATTTAGGGTATATGGGATATATTTGTGGAGCGGAGGGTCTAGGTTGTGTTAAATTGAATTTTTACTAGTAACTTGTGTGTAGTGGTTTTTGTTGTTTGTTTTTAGTTTTTGGCGTTATGTAAAATAATTGAAAGTCCGCTTTCTCATTCTGGCGCATTTAAGTGTCATTTTTGATGAAAGCATCTGATGAACTTTTAAAATATTGTACAAAGGTTTCCTTCCAAAGGTTTAATTTGTTGTGTTTTTTTTGTTTTTTGTTTTATTTCTTTTTCTTTTCAATAAATCTTGTTGAAGGTTTAATGTGATAGAAGAAACACAAGGAAGCAAAAAGGAAAAGACGCCAAGTAAGTTAAGAAGAATGTGTAGAGAGTTAGAGAGAGTAGAGATGAAGAGAGAGAGAGAGGAGAGAGAGAGAGAGGGAGAGAGAGAGAGATGAGAGAGAGAGAGAGAGAGATGAGAGGAAGAGATGTAGAGAGAGAGAGAGAGAGAGAGAATAATGGCTCTGAAATGATGTACATTTGAGGCTGATTTCAGCAGCGAATGGAATCTTGAATTGTTCTTATGGTAATATATTAAAGCCAGCGATTTATCTGAGTTTGGAGAGATTTTACATGCATCATGGGAGTGTTATTTTGGCCCAGAATTAATGTAAATATTGGCTTATCAGGCTGAAGAGTTCAATTCATTAAACTGAAACACACACACACACTCACACATACACACCTACACTCACACACTCACACCTACACACACCCTGACACTCATATACGATTCGGCACCACACACGATATTTATATATATCATATATATAAGTATTATTGTATTATATATATAGTATATAATAATATTATTTATATATATATATAGTATACTAATATAATATTTATTATATTTATCATAGTATATATATAATATAATATATATAATTTCCGTTAAAGATTTCAAAACGCGAACTTGGATCAACAAAGTGCAAAAAGGCAGAGTTTGGTAAACTTTTTCAAAAAACGTTGTATTTTTTAAGTTTCGTTTTTCGTAACTTTATTCTCTCTATACATATGTGTAGCACTAAAATATACTATATATATATTATTATTATATATATGTATATAACTTAGTATATGATATAATATTTAATATATATAAAGTATAAAAAAAGTACTATATATATATATATATATTATTATATAATATGAGTATTTCAAGATTGTAGTATATATAATATATATATATGTAAGTATGTATATATCATGATAGTTATATATATATATATATATAATATTATATATATATATATATATATATATATATATATATATATATATATATAATATAATTATATATGATATAGTAATAAGTATATCTGAGTATAATGGAAGTTATATATAGTTGGCCAACATCCCGAGAGTTCAGAGCATGTACTAGAAAAACTATGAACATTCTACAGGAAAATAAAATAACATTTTTGATTTCAGCAGTAATTTCCATCGAGGTAAACTTTAAAAAAAAAAAATTTAATTTTATTCTAATATTTTATTAATAACCTTTAAACATATATTAAAATCTTACATGTATGACGATGGCTGGCATTGTACGAATGTGGCAAGTTCGTCTGGGTAGGTGGTGGTCTTTGATTTGATTGACCTTGAAAAACAGTAACAGCATGCATTAGTGTCTTCGAAAGCCAAAGGTGCGCGAAGTATGTACATTTTATTTTTACGCTTTGGAGAAAATGTTATTTTTTCTTTTTATGTTTATTTTTTAGGGGGGTTCGAGCCGACGGAGGGACAGAGGGGGGACGAAGTTCCCCCCGTCGTCCCCCGGTAGGCCGAGAAACCCCGACTCTGATCCATCGTTCTTTGTTTAACGCTTAGAATTATTTAGGAAGTTTTTTTTTTTTTTTTAAATCAACAATTTTGGCACCTTTGCGTTCGTGCCTCACCTGGAGTAAGTGGCCATCTTCGAATTCTCAAAAAACGGTAATTTTTTCACTCTGATAGACAATCTTAAAATTTTTTAAAAAGAGTGTATTTTTTTATTTTATTTTTTTAATTTCCCGGGTATAAATTGTCTTCCTATTTTAATAAAATGATATTTATATTCGTGTAGCTGTTATAGTTTTCTAGTTTAATGGCTGTAATTTTCGGGATGCTGACTATATATATATATATATATATATATATATATATTATAGTATCTCATACTATATAGTATATAGTAGTATAAGATATATACTTAATAGTATATATAATATATATATTATATATATATATAATATATTTATATATATTATATATAATATAATCTAAACTGACTGTGATGTAAAGTTGACTATGGTATTTGAGGCATGCGTAAGGTCTTGACTTGAGGGTATGTTGTACCTGTGTTAATGTATAGTAGTGAGACTATTGGTCTGGAATAAGAGGTATAGATCTAAAGTTCAAATGTGTTCAGATGGAAAGATCCTAAAGACGTGTTAGGTTGTGAGAAAATAATTGATAAAACGGGAGGAAAGAACGCATTAAAGAGTTGTTGTGGTGGTGAAAAAGGAGTAATGAGAGAATGAAAGGAGAAGTACATTGAGATGGTTTAGTCATGTGGAAAGGATGGATGATAGTCGGTTAGTTAAGCGGATGTATAGTGTGAGTGACAGTGACTGAGTGTGTTGGGAATCGACCGGCTGGGAGAACCGAAGAAAAATAATTTCAGTGAAAGGAAAGAATAAGAACTAATGGAGTTTGGCAGAGGCGAATAGAAAGGTGCATAATAGGAAGTGAATGGCGGGGTTTTGTGAGGGGGTATGTTGTGACCCCACCTGGGCTTTGGGTATGAACACGTACATTGACGAGATGTCAATAGTGAGGTCTTCTATGTCGAGGTCCGTGAAGCTGTGAATTTTTCTGACTCCGGCGTGTTCTCACTAAAGGGTATAAAATGGGGAGGTAAAGCTGGGCTTTTCTTTTTCGACATGCGTCATATGTCTTCCTACTACTTTTTGTTTCCAAGTGCCATTGCGCACCTTACCCAGCATTGGGCAGAAGTAGGTGGGTGATTGAAATATATATATATATATTATATATAAATAGATATATATATATTAATATATATATAGTATATATAGTATATATATAGTATGTAATATATATAGATATATATATATATAATATATATACTATATATGTGTATATATATATATATATATATTATAGGTAAATGTCCCTAAACTAAGAAATGCATTTTATGATCCGAGAGAAAATCAGAAATAAAAGATTTTATTTATTTTACACGGTTCTCTGCGGGTCTGCGAAGAATTATTTGGGTGTGTAGCGAAGAGGCGGGCGGTGAGTGGTGTTTCGCATGTAGGCTTTGTAATGGATGTTGCGTGTGAGTAAATGAGGATGTGTGGTTTTTTCTGTGTGTTGTTAGGAGATTATTTTTTTATCTTGTATTAAATTATTTTTCATTAGGTTTCTTATTGGGTTAAATGAAATAGAACTGAACGTACCCATAGGGCAATGAATGCACGGTTGCAGATTGGCGTACATGCATTGGCAGACCGCTCTCTGAAGCGCTCGCCCCAAATGCTTCCGCCCCAAATGCTTGCGAGCGGTGCCTTTTAATAACTTACTCGCTCGCAGCGCGAGTAAGTTATATAAATATTATATAGTCTGGTTATATATATATATATATATATAATATATATATTATATATATATATATATATAATATATAGTATATATATATATAGTATATTATATTATATATCAGTATATTATATATATATATATAATGATTATATATACGAATATACTATATATATATATATATTATATAATAATAATATATATATAGTATATATATATATATATATATATATATATATATATATATATATAATATTAATATATATAATATATATATATAATACTATATATATATATTATATATACTATAGATATTGTTTCTTTTTTACCTTACCATGAAATATTTTATTTAGTGGGAAAATTGAGAAAATTCTTAAAAATCCTACAAATCAAATAACAGTGCACAACAAATTTTTTTTTTTTTTTCTGTCCTTTACATGAAAATATGTGCATTCTTGTTTAAACAAAGGTGCTTGTTACTTTATGAAAAACCAAAAAACATCTTTAAAAAACAAAAAGCTTCCATCACTTACCATGTTTTTTTTTTGTTGACACATTCCTCATATTTATACATATTGGTTACATTGAATTGTAACAGTGTCTTGATTATTATAACAAGCACACACTAAAATGATTTTTTTTGGTCGTTTCCTCTTGTAGGCACCTGTTGGTGTGTCCCACTGATTAAGGAGACCAAGCAATATTCGGCAACAATACTTTCATTCCCTTCCCACTGAGACCGCTTATCAAAACATGAGGATTATCTGGTGAACACTTTTCACCATGGCCCTCCCTCCCATCACTAAAAAAAATTTGCGCCCAAGGTTGGGGGGGAAAGAAGTCCAGATGTGAGTCCATAAGTGTAGTTTTAAAGACATATTGCAACCTATATCACGAAAGAATTCCACCATGTGACGTACAAGATATATATAGTTTTCAGCTTTCCCATTTCCAAGGAAACCTGAGCACACTAATTTGAATGCTAACCAAGCCGCTTTTTATCCTTCTGACAGTTTCCTTTCGAATCTCCATCTCAGAAGACTGCTTTAATTTCGCTGCCAATAAAAACCCCTTCTGTTATTTTTGCTTCACTTAAATTTTGTGAATTTGTTCCTGAGATGCCAAGAATGTCCACACTTCTTTGTCATAGAGCTTTTACAAATATTTTCATCAAACCAAGTTTAAGTGCAAAAGGTGGAAGAAAGACAAACTGCGGATTCACAAGTGGTTCATGTGATATGTTTTTGATCCCAGGATTGAAATCATGTCCTTGAGGCCAATTTTTCCGAATGTAGTGATTTTTCCGTCGCGGTTATCCCATTCGCAGTGGAATCAGAGAATTTTGTTTATCCCTGTTACATGCCTGTTAATAGTCCAATGACCTTCAGGTCCCCACAAATGTGCCATTTAAATGTTGTGTACTCAACTAGGTTAAGTATAGAACGCATAACTTCGTACGTTTTCTTGTATTTTTAGGAATGCACAGGAACAGACGGAAAAACTTTGCCTATATGGAGTAGCACTGTATTGAGACTACGTTGGATTAATCAATAAACCTGGCACCACCGCTGTAGCTCATTGAATTTGCCTGTCCCAATAGGCATTCACATCATGAGCAATATAACAATAGTCAATCTTTCTGCGCAAAATATTTGCCAAAAACTGTATCTGTCTGCCTCTAAATGAACTAATGTTTACATCTTTCTCTAATAGATTCCCAGCACTGAAGCCTAGGAACCAGCAATTCTGAGTGTTTGTGAGAGCTTTAGAAATCTCATACAAGATCGTTCATACGGCTTAACGTTTTTCCTTGTAACCAGTTTTTCAAATTCCTGGAACATGAATTTGCAGCATATATGTGGGCCCAGAACCTTACCTGGTCCCCCCAAATTTATTTACATTCTCAAAGTACAATTCCTAAGCCTTTCTAACTAATGGTGATAAGCTATTGTTTCGTCTTTAATGTAAGTTCTCCACACACATAACAAATATAGGTTAAGGCTATTTTTTACACTGACGTGACATTATAAAGAACTTGACAGCATATAATACTTTTATTAATAATAATTATTTCCTATTATTATGTTATAACCTAATATTATTACATTTCAATATTATAAACCTGAAATAGAATAATATATATATAGTATATATATATATATAGTATATATATATATATATATTATATATATATATATATATATATATATATATATATATATATATATATATATAATAATATATATGTACTTATATATATATGTAGTACTCCATTATAACTTTGTAAAAAATTTTTTAATTTATGTTCGTACTTATGCTAAGATTTGCGCGAGCAAAATTTTTAGCATAAGTCGAGAGTGAAATAATATAAACAACCGCGTCGCGTTGAGATAACTCTTCTGTCTAGATAAAATTAACAATATAGAATCAGAAGAAATAAATTCATCTCAAGATACTCTCTCCAGAAAACTTTCGGCAAGGGAGGTAAATTTAAGAAAAGGCTGCGACTCCGAATTTCGATCACAAATTTTCTCTGAAACGAAGAGTCAGAGACAAGGGTGGAAAACGTGCTGGAAAAGTCTGTGAATACCAATTCTCCTACGAAGAGAGAGTATCTGAACAGAAGGGACTTATGTTACTTTTTACTTTCATTGAATATCTTTATTACTTATGTTGAATAAAATACTATCATTTCAATATGAGATCTTTAAATTATCATTCCTTATATAGGGTGCTTGCTTTGCCTTCTTAAAGGAAGCCACTATTGTTTAGCAAGGCTACCCTATATATTGGTGAAGACCGGAGGTAGCAACCAGCAGAATTCAATCAATGCCTTCTGATTACTAAAGAAAATCCAAAGATGAAGAAAAGAAAAAACTAAAAATTAATACTAAATTCGCTATCAGAACACTCGAAGAAAATGGCTCAAGCAAGCGATACATTATGCGTAACTGGACTTCAATTTTCATTCTAATTTTGGATTATGGTCTTCAATTTTTTTCACAACTATCAGTTCGAGGATTCCATCGCTAGATCTGAGCAAACATTTCCTTTCGGCATGTGATTTCTTTCATCAATTCTAAGGTTTGGATTTTGGGCCCCAGAAATTTTTTGGAATTCCACTACGAACTCCCTGATTCCTTTCGAATTCGCTAAATGATTCTTGTGACCGTCCCTTTATGTTAAAATAGATTTTTTCAAATAAAGGACTTAACGAAATTTCAAGCAACTTCGCCCTCTATATATGTAACTTCCTTACGGTATGGATTTCTTTTCATCATTTTAAGTTTGGATTTATGGGCAGAAAATCATTTTTGGATTCCACTACGAACCTTTAGGATCCTCTTCATTCTAAATGGTTCTGTGACCTCTCCCTTTTATGTATGAAGAATATTTTTCAAATAAAGGACCTATATTTCAAGCAACTTCGTCTCCTACTATATGTCAGCAACTGTTTCTCTCGTAACTACAGCTTTGAAAAACTATTTACGTGCGCAATGATCAAATCATGGATACAGTTAGAAACGCCTTATAAACTGGACCTTTCATTTGATTCAACGGTTCGATCGGAATGTGGCCTATTAACTGTGGAATAAATTCAATTCGTTCAAATATCAATAATATGTATACAACATTTTTGTATTTTTATGCATTTAAATGTCTGTATGTTTGTTATATCTAATGGATATAACCAAATATGCTTTGAATATATCATTTTTAATTTTCTGTATATATAACATTATAGCATATGGTATTCAAATATTTTTCTTAAAATTTAATTAATGTTTAGATCTTCGGAATGGTAACCAGTTAAATGCCTCGTATTTTGACATATTTATTTGCATTTCTATGTATACCTAATTTTTTGCCTTCAAATGTTTGTATGTCTACCTTATGTCTTCGGACATATTAGGTATGTGTTTTCATTTGAAAGTTTTTTATGTATGTATTTTACTTATTCTTTTACTTCATTGAAATTTTTATATGTTTGTGTGCATTTTTAAATGCCCACAAATATGTATCCATTTGAATGAAGGTTAATTTTAGTAATCATGTATAATTATTATATCACATACTTTCTGGCACTCCGTGTTTAGCGGCGGGAAGTAATGTAGTAACTCCATTATATACTTTGTATAAATAAATTTTAATGTATGTTCGTAACTTATCGCTAAGATTTGTGCGCGAAGCAAAAAATTCAAGCATCAAGTCGAAAAGGTGATAATAATAATAATAACCGTCCTTTTGAGATACTCTTCTGTCAGATAAAATTAACAATAAGAATCAGAGAATAAATTTACTTCAATGATACTCTTTCTAGAATCCTCCCTGCATCAGAGAGATATAATTTCAAGGAAAGGTGCGACTATCTGAAATTTTTGATCACAAATTTCGCTAAAACGAAGAGTCAGAGGCAAGGGTGGAAAAACCGCGCTGGAAAAGGCTGTGACGACCAATTTCCCTACGAAGAGAGTCTCCGACAGAACAGGGACTTTTGTTAGCTTTACTTTTCATTTGAATAATCTTTATTGACTTATGTTGGAATAAAACCTATCATTTCAAATAGGATTTCTAAATTAACCATCCTCTCATATAGGGTGCTTGCTCTTAAAGAAGCCACCAATTAGCAAGTCGTACCCTCTATACATAGTTAATATATATATATATATATATACTATAGTATTATATATATATATTATAATATAGTATAGTATATATATATATATATATAATTATATTATATTATATATATATTGGGCATAGGTCATATATATAGTATATATATATATTATATATATATATATATATATATTATATATTATCTAATATATAATATATAGTATTATATATATTATATATATATATATGGCATAGTTTGCAGTTTTGTGAATCAGTATGAAATTTTCTTGTCTTGCGTTAGAGTCGCTTGGGTCGAATTTTAGGGTCGGTACTCACTCTGTCTCTCTCTCTTCTTGTCTCTCTCTCTGTCTCTCTGTCTCTCAGTCTGTCTGTCTTGTCTGTCTGTCCTCTCTCTCTCTCTCTCTCTCTTCTCCTCTCTCTCTCTCTCATCCCTCTCTATAATATATATTATATATATTATAATAAACTTATATATAATATATATATTATATATGATATATATAATATATATTATATGATATATATTATATATATATATATTATAAATACTATATTATTTAAATATATATTATATATATATTATATATATAATATATATATATATTAATATAATATAATTATATATAATATATATAATCATATATATATATTATATATATATATATATATATAATGACTATAATATATATATATATAAATAGGTTTATATATAGTTATACACTCACTTAAATTTCAGTTTCACGGTATTTTTCTTTAATTTTGTTTTAGGCTTTGAATTAGGTTGGCTTTTTTAAGTTTTTTACACTGGTTGTAAGTTAACCTAACCATAACCTAACCTACACCTAACCTAACCTAAGATCTTATAGGGCATTTTCAATTGATATCCCTGAAACTACTGAAATTAAGTAAGTTGATTAATCTATATATATATATATATATATATTTATATATAATATAGATATATATAAGTTATTAATATATATATATATGTATAGTTGTATTAGGTATCATA
>JABUQX010092321.1:10000-15000 GCA_015478945.1 Trachelipus rathkii | reverse complement strand
GGCATGCGTTGCTTCACGCTAACCTATTAATTGGAGTGACTGCTTTGACTCTAAAGACGCTTCAGCTTCTGCCGATAAGTTTGAAAACTGTAATTGTTGATGGATGAGCAGTTCATTCCTTCTTCGACTAAAATCTTCTCTCCTCATAATCCATTGTTCGATCGAATTGTTCCTGCCATTCAGCTAGATGACATGCTTACGTGTGAAAAATTTTCCGTTCTCCCAATCACTCTCGCTAAATCATTCAGCTGAAATCTTGCAGGGAACTTTTTTTTTCTTCGACGAGCAAAGCGGCCTTTCATCAAACGAAAAGTGAGTAACCTTCTTGGTCTCCTACTGACAAATTCTTTTGCCTCTTTTCCCAAAAAACATCCTCTAACAACTTCTGTAAAAATCATTCCTTTCGCTCCTCTGATTCGCTCTTCTGTATGATTCCTATGTTAATACTCCAACTGAAAAGGCCAATTCCTAGGTCCTATTTTCCTCAAACTCAACCCTGGACGATTCTGCATCTCTCCTCCTCCTTTTCTCCTCTCAGTTTGTCCTATGCCTTACCTTAATCAGTTTGATCTGGGGCAGGGCTCCTGAAATCTATAACGTTAGGAAGGCGGTTTGCCCGTGATGGCATTCCTCTCCGAGTTTTTTTGAGAAAGTGTGCTTCCGAGCGCTGACCCCCCTTCTCGTTCAACTATATTCTATATGCCTCAAAACTAGCACTTTCCATCAGTGTTGGAGGCATATGTCCGAACCTATTCCGAAAAAAAAGAGCTCTCTGACCTTCAACTATCCCCTGAACTCTAACTTGTGATTCTCAATCTTTCTTAGATCTTAACCCTTCCAACTCACTCAAATTAATCATTCTGGAATCTCATCCCTTCTTTCCGATTGCAGTACGGCTTTCGGGCGCTCAATCTACTGCATATACTTTCCTATTTAACAGATTTATGTTTTCCGCCCTTAGGAAACTACGGGAAGGGACTTGTGTGTTCTGCGCTTGACATAAAACCAAAGGCGATGACCGGTTATTTATGCGCGTCACTGCTCTCCAAGCTTTCCCTCATCTTTGTTTCCTTCTTCTCTGCTTTACTATTCTACTGCTTCTTTCAAATCGCAATGTCGGCTGTTGTGAGTGGGCACTTCTTTTTCATCAATATGTTCCTCAGGGTTCTGTTTCATCTCCTACTTTCTGCTTGCATATTATCTCACCTGCACATCTAACTCTAATCCACTCATATGCTGATGATTCAACCCTTCATTCTTCAACTCATTGCAATTCTGCTCCCTCTTTTTACTTCTAGAATTTGCCTCTCGTCTAAATCTTTCCGATTCTATTCTCGCTGATTGAATAATTCAGGTATGGGTCGTCTCAAGCTTCGTGAAATTTAATCTTTGAAATCCAACTTCTACAAATCTCCCCTCTTCAAGACACTAACTTTCCTGTCTCTTTCGACGTTTCTCGTTTCTCCTCTTGACAATATAAACATCCTTGCCATAACATAAACAAAAAAAATGTATTGAAAACCTCCAATCACAACGTTTTGCTAGGGGCGCTCAAAGAAACCGTCTGAGTTCTTTAGATCCTCCGAGGACTTTTTTCCTCTTCTCATACTCCAGCTATAAAGGTCCTCATCCACCCTTGTATGGAGTTATGCTTCATTATCTGGGAGGACTCTGTTCACCCGGCTTTTGATATTTGTCGAGTCAAAGGCTAAAAGACTTATAAACTGTCTTGTACTTTCTAGTTCACTTGACCCTCTATCGGCGCTATGTTGGTGCTTTATCCTTTTCTATAGGTACTGTAGCGGCAAGTGCTCGAGGAACTTTCTACTCGCCGTACCACTACCTTACGACTCCCTCGTAGCACAAGGGGTGCTGTGTGCTGTGTCGGCACATGAGTTTTCTGTTGATATTAGTAACTCCAGACTAGTTCGCTGCTGTGCTTCCTTTCCTGTCCTGCCCATCTCTTTTCTGTGGAATTTCTCTTCATCACTATCCTGTGTTTCCTACTCAAATTAATCTCCCTCACTTTAAAGCCTGCGTCTCGCTTGCTCATAATCTACGTTAATATTGCGTTAGATGAATTTTTGAGGCGTTTAACACCCCCTCCTTGAATAGGGTTCTGCCGTGAGGGCGGTGACAACTGTTAAAAAAAAAATTAAATAAAATAAAAGAATATTGTTATTTCTTAAGCTAGCTGAAACCCCACAAGAATGCATTCTCCGACGGTGAACCACTTCAAGAATGCATTTAAATAGCATTAACCGAGAGCTTGCTTTTGACAAAAAAAAAAAAAAAAAAAAAAAAAAAAAAAAAAAAAAAAAAAAAAAAAAAAAAAAAAAAAAAAATCACAGAAGTTGCAAGCCGCCTTATTCTGTAACCTTTACTACTGCCACCAGATATTCCACAATTGCTGTCGAACTTATTACCTATAGACCTACTAAAAGAATGATGGATTTGGATATGTTAGACTTTGATAATTTTTCATGGCCGCCCGAAATTGCGATTGACATCCCTCATCACCTTCAAAGAATCACACCAAGAACCTCATCGTTAAAAACTGAATAGACAGTCGTCAAGGAAGCCAAAATAATTCAAATTTGCAATCTGGGAAAGAGGAGATGAGGAAAACATGGAGATCCTGCCTACAGAAGAGAATCCTCTCATGCGGTGGCATGAAAATTGGCCAAGGTTTTCATTATTATCATGCTGCATGCAAATAAATTATCAGCACCTCCTTTCATCATCGAGAGCGACGCCGCATTTATAGTTGTAGGTAGGGGGTGAAACATTTTAAATGGGAACCCTCTCCTTTACAATTATATTGAAAGCTAAATTTTTTTGCATCACAATTGTAATTTTTTAATTTGAGTAGAATGATATCTATCTTTATTCTAAAGGATATCATATTATGTTATGTCATGTTTGAGTAATAGCTTTTTTTATTTTATTACTTTTCAGCTGAATTTAATTGATCTCTTCTTCATTATTTTTACTTTATATTTATAGCTAGTTAAAGGAATCTTCTTTGTAAAATGTATATAATCATGTAAAACCATTAAAAGCTAGTAGCTACTATTGTTCTATAACTGAGAAAATGAAATGGAATATTTTTTTTGAATAAACACAAAAACATTTAAAAAAATTATTAATATTATATTCTGCAGTTTATTATTCCCTTAAAGATACTATTTAATTTATTAAACATAAACTATACCTTGCACAAGCGCAACAACAAATATAATATAACAGTGACTACAGTATTGTGTACAGGAATGCAATCTTGAGTTCCAACCATACACAAATGTTCTACTTATTACTGGTATTTATTAATTAATGAAAATCCGTATCGTATCTGTATCGCACCTAAAAAATAGAGTATCGTATCGTTATCGCCTCTTTCGTATCGTACCATCCCTAATAATATTATATATATATATATATAATATATATATATATATATAATATATATATAATATATATAAAATATATATATATATAATATATACTATATATATATATAATATATATATATATATATATATATGATATATATATTATTTATAATATATATAATTTATATTATATATATAATATAGTTAATATATAATTATATAATATATATATATTATTATATATATATATATATAATAATATATATATATATATATATATATATATATATATATATATATATATATAATATATATTTTTTTTTTTTCTTATACATAGAAAATATTTTCACACTTTATACACCCAAAATTAAAAAATGTCCAAGTACTTTCGGTATTTTTAACACATTCTCAAGCAAAAAAATGTTTAAAATACAGTACTTAGCAACTAGTTTTTTATTTTCATATGGATAAATTGCACACACACACACACTATATATATATATATATATATATATATATTAATATATATATTAATATATATAATATATATAATATAATATATATATATATATATATATACGGTATATATAATATATATATATATAATATATATATATTATATAAATAAATATAATATATATATATATATATAATATATAATATATATTATATATATATATATATAATATATAATATATATATAATAGGTATAATATATATATATAATATATATATATATTATATATATATATTATATAATAATTATATTATTATTTATATATAATATATATATATATTATATATATATATAATATAATATATATAATATTGTGTGTTGTTGCTTCCAAGCCAGCGCGCTCCGTCGTGTTTAAAAAATAAAAGTAGGGAAGAATAGGGTGAAAAAAATAGTAATTTAATGAGTGGCAAAAGTAGTACTGCCGCTTCTACTCTTCACCTCCTTTTCTTTCTCCTTTAATTAACGATTTGTGCTGCTCCTCTTACCTCCTTTTATCCCTTAAAGGCTATTTAAAGGTCATTCTCAGAATGCTCTCTTAGAAAACTGACTCTTCACACCCTTTTATATATATAATATATGACTAATATAATATAATATATATATATATATAATAATATAATATATATATATATATATAATACTATAAAAAAAATTGTAGTGGTATAAATATAAATAATATATATATAGAATATATATAGATATATATATATATAATATTACTAATATATTCCGTGTGGATAGTAGCTTTGTTTATTTTTGAAATTAGTTCCCATGTGAAGAAAGGTCATGAAAAACACTGCTATAGCTACGTATTTTTTATTAGAAATTCGTAATTTCACTCCATTTTTTCCCGGTCTATATAAATAAAAGAATTTAAAATTTTTGTAGTTTTCTTTTACATGAGATTTGAGCTTTTGGAAAAAAAATTTTGTCTTAATAATTTGTTAGTTAGAAATTGTAATAATAATAATAATAATAATAATAATAATAATAATAATAATAATAATAATAATGAATAATAATAATAAATATAATAATAATATAATAAAAAATATTCAATAATAATAATAATAATTTTTCAATACGGAGTA
>JABUQX010092320.1:22500-28544 GCA_015478945.1 Trachelipus rathkii | reverse complement strand
AGTATATTAATTTTCCCTTCTGGGAAATGTATTGTTCAATTCCTTCTAAGAGGAATAAAGATCAATATTTGGTACAGGCTGTGCCCATCCCCCCCCCTCACAAAAAAAATTGGACATGAATATTCATTAATAATCAGCCGATTTTGACCCTATAAACGCCAAACTGTAGCTTTTTTTGTACCCTCTTAAAACGTCTTTTAGAGTGTTTTTCTGAGTCATTCTTTCAGAATGGTTCAATTTTCAAAACCTCGTGTTTCTTGATCATTTCCAGTATCAACTCACAGAATTTTTTTACGAAATTGGACTACAAACTCGAAATATGCATAAGATGGGGTTCATTACCTATAAAATACACGAAGTATCTTTTAATTTTTTGATTTTCTGCTCAGCAATGTCCAAATTTCAAAACCCGTTTTTTTGGTTTTTAAAATGAAAAAAATTGCAATAATCTTTTTTCTTTTGTGCAAAAGTGGATGAAATTTCAGAGCGCTATTGTAGTCAAGGTAAATGCACAATTTTTACTTACATAAGTTTCTTTGTATATACAGCTAGTTTGATTTGTTCTAGAAAAATTTCACAAAATTAAGTTTTTTTGGTATTAATTAGCTAAGTAAAAAATGTGTATTCTTGCCTAGATTTACAATCCTGATATTGATGCTGATCGACGAGTAGAAAAAAGATATAAAAAAATTTCACTTTTCAAAAAAAATTTTACTGTTGAGAAATGAAATTTCATCTAATTTTTAATTCTGTCCGAAATCAACAATCAAATTTTCAGAATGTATAGTCGGGCGAGATGCCATCATTTTTATTTAGATAATTTTTGAAAAATTTCCAAAAAATTTTTGGAAAAATTTGTTCCAAGAACTAATCCAAAACTACTGCATATGCAAAGAAAAATTATTTAAATATAAAATGTGCATCTCCCCCAACTACATATGCTCTGAAAATTTCATCTAGATTTCGCATGAGTAGAAAAAAATTATCTTCAAATTTTTCATTTTAAAAACTGAAAAAAGTGGGTTTGGAATTTTTAAGATTGCTGAGCACAAATATCAAAAAATCGAAAAAAACTAATGCGTGCATGTGGCAGGTAATGTAGCCCAATCTATGCATATTTTAGGTTTGAAGTAATTTTGAAAAAAATTGTAGAAGTTGAATCGAAAAAATGTCAAAACATAGTTATGAAAATTGAAAATTTTGAAGAATGACTACCAGACACAGAAAACACCTATTAAGTAATACCTTTATTTACCTTTTACGAACTTTACCAATCGACAACTGACGCCAAAAAGGAAATACTCCATAATCCTCTTGCTGTTTCACTACCCTAATCTACATAACGGGTAAAACATCTCGACATTGTTGATTTGTAATATTTCAAGGACTTTTTCCTCATCTCTTTTAAAATTCTAATTCTCTTGAAGTTTCCAAAAATGCAATAAAGTAACCTTCATCTTTAACCTCTAATGTACTACTACTACTTTACCTTTGAAAAGTGAACAACACCAAGCATCAGTCTACTCAGGAATTAGGCAGCAGTAATACTTCCACTATGAAAGTTTTTTATGTAAATGGACTATGGAGAAAGACGAGAGAAATTTGGGATTTCTGGAAGATTGAGATTCTGGAAACAATTGTTTATTGACATCACGCATTTGAATTATTAATTTCCTGGTAGTTATTTAGGTTGTTCAATAATTTGGAAGTATTTAGATATTTATTATTACTTAAATTTTAATAAGGGACCTTTGATATTACAATGGCATCTTAGTATATGGTTTAATAAAATACTATCTTTTAAGTTGGTATTTTAATCGGAAGTGCGCGTTTTGTGACAAATTATAAAGCGTTGGCATGGATTAAGCAGTGCATAAGAAGGCGAGAGGTCAGTAAATTTGAAGGTGGGATACGATAATCGTAATCTTACTAAAAAGAGGGTGGGGCTTAAAAGGGTCCTGCCCACAAATTTTGGGATCATGGATCCCAAAATCGGACTAGGCGTGAAAGAATATACATTATGGTCAAACGAAAAGTCGATATCGCTATCCTATATGGCAATGGTTCCCAAACTTTTTTCCCCGCGGCACCCTTGTTGTGTTAGAAAAAATTCGCGGCACACCTACTCTTTAATTGGTTTGAGTACTTAGTCTTAGGTCTTAGGAAAACAAGAAAGCACAATGCAAATTTAATGCTTATTTACCTTTAATGTGAAGAATGAAACGGTTTTAATGACTTTTTCATTATTTTCTTTAAGTTTATGGGAAGTTTTGTCAATTTTACCCTTAAATCACTTGACGCTGAAAGTTTACTCCTGTATCTGTTTTTTTATGTAAGCATACGTTGAGAATGCAGACTCGCATAGATAAGTGGATAAAACGCACAAGTCTTTTTAATGCAATCTTGCCAACAACATTGTTTTCTGCATACACTTGCATTCAGAACTCTTCTTGGGGCCCCTTCGTGGTATTTAAGTTTCAAAGTGTGGTCTTCACTTATGTCCAGCAGATTTTGAAAAGATTCATTTGTCATCCCAGTAGGTTTACGTTTCGGGTCACACGAAAATGTGTTTGTCATCCAGCTGTAGACATCCTCAGAATCAATATCGGAAAAATACTCAACAATGTTTTTTTTCCAAACCTTCCCATGTGGGCAGTAAGTTAATTGTGCGAGAAGTTCGGTTGAAGTGGACAACATTATGTTTTGACAAATTCTTGCAACCGAGGAAAGTTGGAGACGTCTCTGCTCGTAACACACGCTTTAAGAAATAAAAAAAAAATTCGCAAGCCTTTTATTTTGTCTAATTTTGCTCCTCCCTTCCCTTGAAGAGATGTGGTGGTTTCATTTAGTTTTTCGAATATGTCGGAGAGGTATCCCAATTTAAGCTGCCAATCGACATCAGTTAATTTTTGAATAAAAGACTGCTCTGTAAATGTGACCACCAATGCATCGTTTAGTTCAAACAGTCTGGCTAAAATCTTTCCCCTTGAAAGCCACCGCACTTTTGTGTGCAGCAAGAGGTGGAAGTGATCCATACCCATATCTTCGGCGGTAAGTTTTAAAAGGCGTGCTTGAAGCGGGCGGCTCTTAACATGATTAATTATTTTCACAGCATCATCCAGTACGACTTTTAAATCTTGTGGCATCTTTCTTGTTGCCAGGGAATGCCGATGTATGACACAGTGGCTGATGGTGGCGTTTTCTGCCACTTGTTTCATCCTAGACACCGCTCCCTTCGTTTTTCCAACCATTGCGGCCGCTCCATCACTGCAAATATCCACACACTTGCTTCATTCCAAACCATTTTCCTGTACAAATTTGTCGATAGCATTGAAAATTTCGTCGCCAGTGGTGTAAGTCTCAAGCACTTCGCTCATCAAAAGTTCCTCTTCTATTTGCATTGCGAATCGGTACCTCACAAACACAAGAAGAACTGCAAGTCCCGCTACGTCGGTACTTTCATCAAGCTGTAAACTAAAAAAAATCATGTTTTCAATCTTCTTATAAGTTCTTTCTCGACTGTCTTCTGAAATTGTGTTAATTCGCATGCTTATATAGTGTTATTTGGTAGCTGCCACAGTATCCAATGTTTCTTGGCCATACCTGAAACTAAAATGCAAACTAACAACACCCTTCAGGGCAAGGTTTAATTAAATGTCTCGGCAATAGTTATGCTGGATTTTCCAGTCTTTGCAATATGTGAAATGACAATATATGAAGCTTCAGTTGCATTTTCATTTTCATTTTAGAAATTCTCTCCATCATATAGATGAACCTGCCTGAAGAGATAAAGCGCACTACGTGACTACAAGCAAAAATGGCTGACGATAGTAGACGATGCATAATAATGGTGTTGCCATATTATAAAAAGAATTTGTACTACCTTAACTCCAAATTTTAGTGAAAATTGAAAAAGATGTGCCGGCACCCCTGGCACACAATGGCGGCACCCAGGGTGCCGCGGCACCCACTTTGGGAACCACTGCCCTAGAGCACTACTAGAAGGGTACCAGCAGCCTCAAATTTACGCATATATATATTATATACTTTATATATATATATAATATATATAATATATATTATATATATATATATTATATATATATATATATATATATATATATATATATATATTATATATATATATATATATATATATAATATAATATATGATATATAATATATATAATATATTAGGGTGGTCACAAAAAATCAATGCTCAAATTTTTTCTTGAGGACATTAATTTTAGATCCATGTTTTTTTTTTTTACATTTTTTCCAAAGTATCATCGAAAAATGAAAATGCAACTTCCTCCGAGTTAAGATACCATAGATGATTATTATTTTGGACAGTGCCTTGTCGGCAACCTCCTTTTCAATTTTCCTGAAGTTAACAAACAATTTTAATAATTGTAGGTCTTGGTTGGGGTCAAAGTGGGTTTGCAAGCGTTGAACAACTCTTTTACATAAATATTGACTATAAATAAATTAATGTCTTCAATATCTTTTTTCTCTAAATTTGTTAATTTAATACCGAATCCATGAAAAGGACATATTTTCGGGAAGAATTAAATAGCCGTTTGTCATTCAACTGGCGTGCATGAAGTACGCCACAACTTACCTGAAAAAAAAATGTCTTTTGGAGGAAGACATCCTAAAAATATTAAACAAAGTTGGATAAATTCTTTATAACCATCCTTGGGCTATTAATTTTTAATTGTTCTATAAGAAAGCTTGAAGTTTGTTCCGAATTATGTATTTTATATCTAATATGTTCGTCTTCAATACCAGTTTTGTATTTTGTCTTGTCTAGTTTACACACCCCGGTCTAAAAAAAATTAAAAATATCTTTCTCAGGGCTAGTTGTTGTGTCCATTTTACAAATCAAAAAGCTGCCTTTTAGCAATAAACTTAACTAAATAGGTGCGACATATTTAAATACAGCAAGGGATTTTTCACCTAATAATTGCTCTAGCATAATGCAGGCTCCCCTGAAGCGACCAGTATTTACTTCAGGTGTATCAATACACATTGCCTGGATCTTCCCAACTACCTCGACTATTCAACTGCTAAAAAGACAGCTTTTGCATGAGTAATTACCATACTATTTTCCAGATGAGAAACTCCTATCAACTGTTCTTCATCCCCACAACTAATCAAAACTGATTCCCTCACTACATATTTTTTACTCAAAATATCTGGAAGTAAATTCTCATCCCAATGCAGAGCAGCTCCCTCTGAGACGGAATTCTTGAATCTATTTTTGATAAGCTCAGTCCTTCCTTTTCGTAATTGCTCTCTACGGAATAGTATTTTAACTTCTATGCTTACAATTAAATATTCAGTCGTTCGATGACCTAGACGCCTCTGCAGTAAATTGACATTATTAGAACTGGCGCCTCTATCAGAATTCTACACCATCTAACAATAAAAGAACAATTTTTCAGTAAATATATCACGTTCACTTTTTCGCGAGATTACTTCCTCTTCTTTAGTTCTGGCCCAACTTTCATCTGGTCTGGGAAAATTATCTCCATTTTCATATTAATATATATATATATTATATATATATATATATATATATATATTGATAATTATATATATATAATATTATATATATATATATATATATATATATATATATCCCCCTCTGACGGGGACTGCTTAATGAAAGATTTCATTTCTACTTCTTCATCCTCAAATCTTTCTAAAACCAACTAACAAAATAAAATTAAAACCATTAAGCACTGACAATAATGCATCACAGTCAACTAATGACTGAAGAGCAAAAATAAAATAAATAAAATAAATTGTTAATAAATAAAAGTTTAGTTTAATATTAAAACTATTTACCAAACGTTAGTACTATAAACATGATAAAAAAGAAAAAAAATTGAGGAAAACTCTGAACTCACCTTACATTTTCTCATGATTTTGCCAATCTTGCCATCTCAGCTGCTTCGTCTCTTTTCTCTTTCGTTGTTCTGCTTTTTACGAATTTCATGAGTTAAACTCCTCCCATGTAGCCAGGACGTCCTTTTTCT